>VURO01039523.1:4707-28675 GCA_015108175.1 Pelvicachromis taeniatus
TCAGTTTTTTGTTTGTTTGTTTGTTTGTTTGTTTGTTTGGTTGTGTGTGTGTGTGTGTGTGTGTGTAACTCAGATGGAAACACCTTTGTGGTCGGGCCGCACCATGAGTCAACATGAGATAAGGTGGAGATGTCTTAGAGAGAGTTGTCACTCTGACAGGAAAATAAACAGACTGACTCGTTTGCACTCTGAGCCCATCTGCGCACACACACACACACACACACACACACACACACACACACACACACACACACACACACAGGTGCAGATATACAGTCATACACTCCCTCATCCATACTTATGACATAAACAAGGACTGACGTTCACGCCGTTACCCCATTTTTATCAGCCTCACGTAAACATTGAAAAGTTAAGGATAGTCTGAAGGCTGTAAAATGAGGTTTAAAGTGATTCAGCCTCATTTTTCTCCCGCTTGACTTTTTTTGCTGTCCCAAATCAAGGTCAATCAACACAAAGCCAAGTCAACTTCAATAAGTATCTTTATTTAAACCTTTCCTCTGTACCGAGAGGCTGTAGCAGTTATTAAAACAGACATTGTTGCCATGAACATTGCTGGCTGTGGATCATAAGGAGATGGTCCACTGTTCCAGGATTGCGGTTTTGTTTCTGGGGCATTCACTTTTCTAGAGCTTCAGTTGAGCATTTTTAAGACAAGCAGAAAATTACCATTAAGAATTATCTGATATCCAGATCTGCTTAATCAATGTTTGCAGCAGTTTTTCACCTCTCAATTTGACTCCATGTTTTGGACAAGAAGCTTTATTGTATTTCAGAATTGTCCAAAATGTTTCTGATTCATAGCTCAAAGTCTCAACACACAGTGAAACTATTACTAATTGAATTAAGAAGTAGAGATTTTTATTTGGTTTAAGTTTTAACAAATAGACTAGATCCACGCCGTGTCAAAGGTAGACAGGAATTCCAGTCAAGTCTCAAACCATTCCAGGACGACTCAAGAAACTGTGCAAGTACGAGACGTTGGAGACAGTGTGCAAGTAAACAAAAGAGCCTACAAGTAAAACTTTCTGTTACACAAAGACAAGTTTATTCATGTTCAGTGTTACTCATAAAAAAAAGCTGTGGTAGTTCTAGAAGTCTGACAAACTAATGCACAGTTTGAGATAAATGCTCCAGGAAAGGGATTTCTCCAAAGGATCACGGTAGGTCGAAAACTCCACAGGGAGCCTTTTATAGAGACGAATCATGTTTCAAGTCTGATTAAATCAAAGTAACTTTCAGAATAAAACTTCAATGCATCCAAAAATCTCTAGTATTTCAAAGTAAGTTAAGCGAGACAAGTAAATTAGCATTAGCAAAAGTGTCACTGCAAGTGAATCGTGAATTTGTGAATCAAATTAAGTTGGCATAAGAAAAAACATTTTTTAGAAAAGTTTGTGTGTATAATCTATACAAGTTCATGTCAAGTTTAGGTAGATTTGAGGAAATTAATGTTTGGATTTTGGTCAAAAATAAACGAATCTGAGTTGATTGTGAAGTAAAAAATGATCATAGTGTTTACGAGTCAATTCTCAAGTCCAAAGTTCATTCACTTATTCTACAAGTCCTTCAAGACAGATCCATAACAAAGAACTCAGAAACAGTTGCCAACAGTTAATAACTTGTTAGTTATTAATAATGGCAATAACACATTGAATTGTAACATGGCATTTGAGCCAAGCCGAGGTCCAGAGCAGTCAGTCTTAGTTTTAACAGTTCCATACTGATCGAGCATAGCTTTAGGACCACCTGCCTAATACTGTGCTGGTCTCCCTTTTAATGTCACAAGAGCCCTGACCCATTGAGACATGGACTCCTCTAGATCCCGTCAAGGTCCTGTGGTATCTGGCAGCAAGATGTAACAATAGATCCTTTAATTCCTGTAAGTTGCAAGATGGGACCTCCATGGATCATACCCGTTTGTCCAGCACATCACACAGACTCACTGTTGTGCCCCTCAAACCATTTTTGCTTTGAGGCAGGACACATTATCCTGCTGAAAGAGGCCACAGCCATCAGGGAATACCATTTCCATGAAAGGTTGTACATGGTCTGCAACAATGCTTAGGGAGGTGATACGTGTCATACAGGGGGAAAAATATTAGATAGACAACCATAACTGTTGTAAATATTCTAATTTAGATTCCTAACAATAAATATAAGCAGACAGAGTGGGGAGTATCTGGACAATTTGAACATATCCATTGATATGAGTTTTGGAGCCAGTCTCAGGTGGGCATGAAAGGAACGGCAGTTTTAAGCCATTTGGAAAAACAAGTCACTCTGGATGCAGAGAAAATGAAGCTTTCCATCATGTTCAACACTGTAAAAACGCAAATTTGAAAATTGTTTTGGTATCTAAACAATAGACGACAAAAGAAAATGAAATTATATTTCACACTACATATAGGTCCTGGAGGGCTATAACTCTTTTAAACTGGAAACACTCCGACAATGCTAACCGTTACATCCGCCCCATTATGAGGCGAACCTTTCAGGTGGAAAATCTAAATGAACGTCATTACTACTCAAATTACTCGAGTTTCTCAAGTAATCATCTCAGACCCATTTTCTCATCACTGCGTATCTGCACCTGTTGTGCTTTTTAATACGTTCCATATTTCCAAGCTTATATGGGACTCGAAATGTTTCATATAATTTAGCATCCTTGCTCCATTGCAGCAGTTTGAGACGGAGAAGCAGAGCAGACAGGAGCTCTGATTTCGTCATTCAGATTTGCTCTTCTATAACCACCACTTTACTTGCCACTTTCCCCCGCTGGCGCACAGGTGAGCTCAGCTTGACTCTACAGCCATGTCCTGGTTCTACTGCACATTCACAGCAGCCTTCATATATGCACACTTGATATATAAAAAAGAAATAATTTGATTAGCCACAAACTGCAAAATCGCCATCGATGCAATAAAGACTCACAACATGGAAACAGGACGATTTACCTGGACTAGGCCTGAGCTGTAATGGTAAAATCTCAACGACACACACAGACTTAAATACACACCGGAGGTGATCAGGGGAAGTGGAAACACATGTGGACATCACAGGTAAAGAGTAAAACCAAACACACTGACAAGCCCTCTTCAAAATAAAACAGGAAACATAAGGAGACACGGACATGACAACATGAACTTTACAACATAAGACGCACAGACATGAAACACATAAAGGGTGAAGGAAACTCACTTACAAAGAACTATAATGGCAACCTAGGCATAGTAGAATGAATTAAACATAAACCATAAACGTCAATATATAAGTATGAACTCAAAACGCTGGGTCAAGAGACCCAGGATCATGACAGCTTGGGCAGCAACTGTCAGGCAAAAATATTTAACCAAATGCCTCCAAAGTGAAAGCAGGATTAAAACAAACAGAATGAAGAAAACATGTAAAAAGGTAGGTGGTATGTGGAAGGAGCAAATGTTTCCCAGTAGAACATTGTCCAAAGCATCACAATGCCTCTGCCAGCTTACCTTCTTCCCATAATTCATCCTGGTGCCAGGTGTTCCCCAGGTAAGCAACGCACATGCAGCCGGCCACACCAGGACACCTTCCACTGCTCTTTGGTCCACTTTTGATGCTCACATGCTCAGTGTTGGTGCTTTTGGTGGTTGACAGGGGTCAACATGGGCACCCTGACTGGTCTGTGGTCCCCCTACACAACAAACTGTGATGCCCTGTGCATTCTGAAACCTTTATATGAGAACCAACATGAACTTTTGTTTCCATTTCAGCTGCGGTAGCTCGTGTTATAGTAGTGCTCACAGTTAAGTGCTAATACATACTTTTCTTTCTCTAGCAGTTTTGCACAGGTTCTAGCTGACCTCATGCTCCTTGTAAGAAACGACCTACATTTCCCTCAGCTGCCTGGAATGAGGCCAGAAAACAAAGTGCACACTTACTTTCTGCTCTTTATTTTGGATGCCAAAGATGATTATGTTCCAACTATATAAAGATGAAACAGTAAATTGGAGGAGACGCCTGCCCAACCCAACTGTCTGCAAATTATGTTAATACACAATTAATTTGCAAGAGCTGGAGGAAAAGTAGCACGATTCTGTGATGATTATTTTTCTCAGCATAACTACAGAATGCTAAGTGTTTTTGATGTGTTTGATAATTGCATTTTTTTTTATTTTATTAAAAAAAAAAGGTTTTACTGAACCCAAAGCAGCAGGTCAACACAAAAGAAAAAGTTGGTACTGTTGAGTTTAATCACTTAAACCCCAATATGACCTCTGTCATGTGCTTTTTTTACAAGCTACATTTTAAATTCTTTGGAATTAGTCCTTTCAAACTTCATCCTCCAATGACCGTTCTTGTTTAATTAAATCCTCACATAACCCAAACTCAGTAAGACTGTTGACCGGCACAAAGTTCCTTATAATACTCAATTAGCTCATCTGTAAAGCAGTAAACAAAAAGCACAGACATCCTTCCGCCTCTTAATTGACTTACTGTATATTGCCTTCTGCTGCCGCAGTCTGAAAAACGACTCTGTCACAAACACTGTGTGATTAGGGAATCGTTGTTTCAAAAGGAGACAAGCACAGCTTTGCATTTGAAAAGATGAGTAGTGAAACTGTGTGGCTTTATTAGCCAAATATAACAAATTCCCACAGCAGACATAACTGATTTCAAGTGCTGCCAAATTAGCATTGATATAAGTTAGAGATTCGGGTTGCATTAGCTCGACACTTGCCATTGGGTCACGCTCTCGTACCAGCAGACCACCCAGCTTTTGCAACCTCCCACAACTAATGGAGCAATCAGAATCTTGGCTGAAATCCTCTAAACTGAAACGATGGTGCATGAGAGAGGGACAAAATTCCCACAACAAATCTAATTCACTCAAATTTTCTTTAATTGGATAATAAAGGCGATATTTCTTGCTGTGTGGGGAAATACCCTTTCAAATCCTGTCTCTATTATCAAGTCCCATAGGAGGCTGCAGAAAGTCTGAGGTGTGAGGTGGCCCTGCCAAGAGAAGGAGGGCATCTCTAGTTTGGTAAGATGACACAGCTCCTCTTGTGTAAATGCTGCACGTGTATCCCTTAAATCTCGTGTTTAAACCCCTTTTAATGACTCACGTTTAATCCCGCTCACTTATAATCTTAGATTGTTTTATTGTTTCCTACAGATTTATGTGTCTTTCAGATGTATCTTGATTTATATATCCTGATTATGTTGGTTATACTTGTTCTCTCTTGTCTGATAAACCTCGTGATTAACCCGCTTTTATAAAACATAATTAATCAGGGAGGGTTTTGCTTTCTTCCTTGTTTTTTTTTTTTAGTTCAGTAGTTAAAAGAGACTGAAGGGTTTACAGTGTGTTTGAACTTCATGTCTGTCAGTCAAGACTGTACATGAATTTTTTATTTATGGGCTAATCAGTTTACAAAAAGTAGTGAGAAATGTATTAAGTAAGTCAGTTATGTATCTGCAGTCTTTCTCTTTTCCCTGTTTTTTATTATTATTTCTTTTTATCCACATACTGATACTCTGAGTGCATCTATGGCCAGCTGTTCCTGTGTCTAAGGTTATTCCATCTGTGAAAAATACATTTAAATAAAAAGATTTTTAAAAATGCATTATGATAATCTCAACAGTTTATTGTTATAATATCAAATAAATGGTTATAAAACAAAAGTACAATAAAAAGCTCAATTAGTCCCAAAGCCAACATTTTATCAAAATTGCATGGCTGTTTAACCAGCAGCTGTTGAGATTAATCAGCCTTATGGCGGTGCAGTCAGGAACGCGCTGACAGGGTGATTTTGTCAGCAAGCAAGTACAACCATGCAGAGATCCTTAATGCAGTTAGCAAATTAGCCGTTGTAGGCAGCTAATTTCTCTGTTTACTTTCAGCCAGGCTAAATACACAATCATTTAAAGTGATTACTCCATAATCAGACATTTTTCCTCAAATAAGTTTGACGATGGTCCTCAGAGTATAAATCTAAAACACTAAAGTTGTTTTTTAACCAAATACAATCTATACAGTAGGCTCTTGTTCTTTCGTTGGGCATTAACATGGTGTAGACAGTAACCTTGGTCACTTAATCAGGTAAGTTTAAAATCAAAATGTGGTGGTAAACGCATAAGTTCATTTGAAGCCATGTTTTGTTCACTCCATAGCAGGTTGAAATTGCCCCCCTGGCAAACCAACATGCTGTTGGCCCCAGCTGACTTCCATTATACAGGGCAGTTTCATTATTTCCTCAGTTAGCCTGAAACAAACAAATACACTCCAGCAGACATGGCAACATTTCTGAAAATTAACTCATCATCTTTTTTAGGCAAAAATAGGAAAAATATTTGGCACATACAATTTTTTAAATGATTGTAAACACAAAAAGGCAGTTTTTCTTTCTAACATTGCATCTATAAACCAATCAGATATTATCAAGTGTGGATTTGGGACAGTGAAGAATAAATAAATATACAATATTTGTATGTGATATACAATATCACATACAAGGTCTTAAACAATCAGGCCCCATCTTATCTTAATGACCTTGTAGTACCATATCACCCCATTAGAGCCCTTCGCTCTCACACTGCTGGCTTACTTGTTGTTCCTAGAGTATTTAAAAGTAGAATGGGAGGAAGAGCCTTCAGTTTTCAGGCCCCTCTTCTATGGAACCAGCTTCCAGTTTGGATTCGGGAGACAGACACTATCTCTACTTTTAAGATTAGGCTTAAAACTTTCCTTTTTGCTAAAGCATATAGTTAGGGCTGGATCAGGTGAACCTGAATCCTCCCTTAGTTATGCTGCGATAGGTTCAGACTGCTGGGGGACCCCCTTTGATTTATTGAGTTTCTCATTTCTTTCTCATTCACCATGTGTTAATAGATCTCCCTGCATTCAACCATACTTGTTATTAATCTCTGGCTCTCTTCCACAGCATGTCTCTATCCTGTCTTCCTTCTTTCACCCCAACCGGTCGCAGCAGATGGCCCCGCCCCTCCCTGAGCCTGGTTCTGCCGGAGGTTTCTTCCTGTTAAAAGGGAGTTTTTCCTTCCCACTGTCGCCAAAGTGCTTGCTCATAGGGGGTCATATGATTGTTGGGTTTTTCACTGTATGTATTATTGTAGGGTCTACCTTACAATGTAAAGCGCCTTGAGGCGACTGATGTTGTGATTTGGCGCTATATAAATAAAATTGAATTGAATTGAATTAAAAAGAAAAGGTTCAAATGCAGAAAAAAAATAAAGAGGAGAAACCAGTATACCTTACAGCATGTGATCCCTGACAGTGGTTTATTTTGCCAGGCTGGTAACCCAGACTATGTGTATGGCATGTGTTACTAGGGTCTCTTTTAATGAGATAGTCATGGCCTAGTTAACATCAGGCCCAGGCAGGTCTGATTCATTAATGAACTCCAGGGACGAGTGCTTGTGAATCCCTCAGTGAGCAGGCCAAGGCGCATCCCTCCCTCAGTTGCAAATTAGAGATGATCATTCAGCCACTTTTTACAAGGTGAGTGATTGGCTTTCATCTGCAGGATTACACTATGTCAGAGACCCGGCAGGCAAACACCTCCAAGTAGCTAATAAGCAGCTGTGTGGAGAAAAAAAATGACATTGTGCCGTAACCACATCTGAAGTCAGAAATAACAGAGCAAGGAAAACGATTTTTCTTTTTATGACTCACTCCAGGCAGCCTGTCAAACGTTCAGTTGGAAGATCTCACGTCAGCCACAACCACAGACGTGATCTTTGAACACTTGGAATCGCCTCATCCCAAGAATCCCTTTTTCATCCCCTTTTTTGTACTTGGCTTTTTTCATCTTCACTGGAAACGGCCCTTCCTCAAGAAATATAACAAAGTTTCAGTCAAAGATAGTTAATCATAGATGAAATAGCTGCAATATACACATTTGAACTATTTGAAAAAATGGGGAGGGACAGCTTTTGTGTGCGTGCGTGCGTGCGTGCGCGCGTGCGCACACACACCGCCCCCCCGGGGGGGCGGTAGCTAGCTACAAAAAGAGCAGGTGCTACTCTGAAATTAAATCTTTAAAATTCTCTAAAGCTCTAAAGTTTTTTATATCAAATGTTGGACCTTTATATATGTTTTGCAAAATAAATTGGAGTATACAAATTTTGTAATTTAAAGGTTATATGAAACTAGCAGACAGTGTAGGGCAGTCTGCACTGATTAGCTTGTAGTATATGAAGGTTTCCAGACATCAGTTTATATGTGTTAATAGATCTCCCTGCATTTAACCATACGTGTTATTAATCTCTGTCTCTTCCACAGCAGGTCTTTTATCCTGTCTTCCTTCTTTCACCCCAAATGGTCGCAGCAGATGGCCCCGCCCCTCCCTGAGCCTGGTTCTGCCGGAGGTTTCTTCCTGTTTTTTCTTTCCCACTGTTGCCATTGAATTGAATCAGTTTATACTGAAGATGCTGACTACCTTTACGCTGTTTAGGGGTTCGAATCCAGCCAGACACTGTACCTCATATAACATCTGTTTATATCTTGTTGAGTTCGGTCGGCTAAATCCTCAAAGAGCTGTGTCTATTGGAATAGATACACGGGTTTCAAGGATAACTTCAACATTTTTTCTATAGTTCCTTTAGATTGTCTTTTTTTGTTCCTTCTTAAATTTTCATTTACTTTGGTCACAGATCAGCAGCTACCTGCTTGCAGTCCAGCTCTGTTGCTTTCAATGCAACAGTTGTTGTAGCAGCCTGGATAGACTTGATGCTTAAAGAACGATGGACTTGAAGTGGGGCTGTAGCAGGACACGGCTTGGAGTTGGAGCAGAGATCTGTTCTTCTAGCACCGTCTAGAGCAGGGGTGGGCAACTCCAGGCCTCAAGGGCCGGTGTCCCGCAGGTTTTAGATATCACCTGGGTCAACACACCTGAATCAAATGATTAGTTCATTACCAGGCCTCTGGAGAACTTCAAGACATGTTGAGGAGGTAATTTAGCCATTTAAATCAGCTGTGTTGGATCAAGGACACATCTAAAACCTGCAGGACACCGGCCCTTGAGGCCTGGACTTGTTCACCCCTGGTCTAGATCCTCACTACCTCATCTGTACAGGCTGGAACCTGCTGCAACAGCAGGACTGTGAAGCTAATCTCCATGCTCGTGAAACCTCTCACAGACAGAAAAACTCATAAAACCGAAGCACTTTTGTCATGCAATTTGTCATCTGTAACTACGCCTACAAGCCCCTGCAAACTTATACACTTCTGCACTCATTTATAAGGAACAAAGTCCAGTACTGGATAATTTACTCAAGTCAAATTTAGCAAAGTTCAATATGTAGAGTTAAACCAGAATTTCGGTGTTGAATTATGTCTAAATCTCTAACAAAAGAAAATGAGTGGGATTCATTTTCCTCTTCTCCTGGATCGCAATCTGTTTTTAATGTGCATATTATTGAATCATTATTATTAAGTTCAATGATAAGAGGGAGAATAGAAGCTTTACATCTAACCAAAGCACAATCATTTCCTAAACTTCTAAACGCACGATGAGTCTTTACAGCTGCCACAAGAGGACGTTCTATGGAAAAGCAAATTCAATTCATTTTCAATGTTAGTTTTATACTTTCAATATGTGCATTTTTTCCCCAGCTTTTAGGAGACAATGCTGCTCTAATAAAAAAGCGAATTATGAGATGATACTAAGTCATGAATGCAAGTCTTACAAGACAAGTTCTTATTTGATTTTTTTCTCCCTTTGGTTAACACACTGTGCTCTATCATGTGCCTGATTGTGACTGCAAGCACACAAATAAGATGTGGCGTCTGAGTATTCTCAACAATATTTTGTTCAAATGTCCCTTCAGCGAGGCGCCCAGGCCGTGTTGATTTGAATCACCACTGACGAGTGGAGAGCCTTTTATCTTTCGGATTATTTGCCCTCCACAGACGTCAGAAAAAGTTTGAACAGTGTAAGTTTGGGGGGGGGGGATAAAAGGGAGGAGGATAATGCTTTGGCCTCTTCCTCCCAGATTGCGCTCCCCTTTGATCAGCAGCAGAATCGCTTTAATCACCAAGTACAAAGGCTACTCGCAGAACCACACTCTGTTTAATTATTGCTGACATATTACAAGACAGTTACACGTTCTGGTACTGACAGTGCGCGACTCAACTGAATACTCCCCACGAGTGCAGACGGGGAACACGGATAGTCCAGGAAATATTATCAAAGCTAATTTAATATAGAAACATATTGGAAACAAGCAGCTGACACGCTTTTGCTGCTCACCAAATCAAATCAAATATGAGAGTTTATACCTGCCGAAACAGACAATTTCACACAGTTGCCTTCCATTGCTTCCCAATATTCAAATCCACTTACCTACTTCAAATTTCACAGTCTTGTCTTTACATGAGGAAAGAGTGAGGAATATCCATGTTCACGACGTCTGTGCAGAAGTGGAAAATGAACAGCCGAAACAACAGTTGATTCAAGATGGAAATGACTGCAGTAGAACACATAAACCATGCTCTGCATATCAGATTTTCAAGTTAATTAAGTGAACTTCTCTGGTTTCACAACAGGCGATGGGGATATTGTCATGACTAGCTGGAATTAGAAATTTGTTATGCCTTGTCAGATTCTGCCACTAAAGTGTTTTACTTGATTTTTTTTTTTTTTTACAGCTCACCAGTACGTATATGCAGTCCAGATTGTGACTTTATGGGCAGTGATACATTTTTTTTCCCCCTCTTGGCTCTCTGCTTCAGTAAATTCAATTTTAAATGTAATTGCATAATATATTAAAGTGCCAAGTGTCGGCTTAAATTTGAGTAGGTGCAGGTTAATATAGAAAGAAATGTGCGCTCGATAACGTCCTTTTAGCACGTAATGCCCAGAGTGTCGAGGTCCGAGAGTAATTGGACTCGAAAAGTCAAACACAGTCATCATATTTAAACGGGGTTGTAGGAAAACGTTTTCCGCACAGATATCAGCAGACTATTTGGATCATCCTTTACTTCAGTCACCTGCAGTGGTTACTTCTGGGGTGTACACTTCATGAAAAGTAAAGCAAGCAGCACTGTTAAAACTGCTGCAGAGGTGTAGCTTAACGACGGTTCTCAGGAATTTGTAACCGGTGCAGAAAACTTCAAGGAAGTGTCAGAAATTGATGTGGAAATTGAATTTTTAGTACTTTTATAAGCCTGACAAGTCTGGCTGCTAAAGCCCAAACACTATGCCTAGGACACACTTGTAGTACTTGTAGTGCATGTTAATGTTTTGAGCTATGAAAATGTAAATGAGGATAGTAGGAGGCTGCCACTGCTTCAGTGCAAGCAGTTAATGCTGACTGCTGTTGTTCTTGTTCACAGTATAACACCCTGAAAGTGACATCAGGACAGTGTGCTTCTGTGTTGTTATGGCATGTCATGCACTGAAGAAAGTTTGTAACCTGACGCCTACATAATGGCCAGGCTGCATGGGCGAGTGTGCAAGCAGGTTAGTCTCTATAGGGATTCCAGTAATACAGATTCCCAGATGGCGAAGTTGGAGATTGCTGCAAAAGAGTCGTTCTGCCAAATGTTCTGCCAAAAAGTTAGGGGGAAAAAAATCCTTGTTTGCTGTTTCAGCTTCTTCTATTCATATTCCAGCAGTGAATATTAGATTTTCTGAGTTGCAACATTTTTCTCTTAGGAGTAGACTTCAACCGAGTCAAGCGTGCCTCAAGCATGAGTGTAAGTGGTTAGTGGACTGTGTTTACGCCAAAGTTCACACAGGCAGTAGCCAACATATCAAGCCTCCTTTTCATCTCTGTACTGCTGTCTGTATGTTTAAGATTACTGTCTTTGTCCTGATGGCATCTGAAGTTTCCATCAAGTTTCCGTCATTCGTCACTTCAAACACTCCACTGGGTCCTTTCTGCAGTTTTGTGAACTGAAGCCTGACCTTTTTGTTTTGTGCACTCCCAGCAGTTTGCATCATCTCAGGTTCTTGAGGGCACCCCTGACCTGCTTTCATCACCACACCACACCTCTCTCCTCCTCCATGAGTACCATATGACTCCAACAGAAACCTCTCAGACTGTGGGCTTACTTGTGTTTCCAAGGATAGTTAAAAGAAGAATGGGAAGCAGAGCCTTCAACTTTCAGGCCCCTCTCCTTCATTTTTGATAAAAACCTATAGTTGGGGCTGGATCAGGTGACCCTGAATCCTCCCTTAGTTATGCTGCAATAGGTCCAGACAGCTCGGTAGTTTCCCATGATACACTTTATGTTTCTTCTTCCCTCACCCTTTTTTCACTCTGTGTTCATACACCACTTTGCATTTAATTATTAGCTACTATCTCTGGCTCTCTTCCACAAAGTGTTTCTTGTCCCGTCTCCCTTCGCTTGCCTTTAACTAGTTGTGGCAGATGGCCGCCCCTTCCATGAACCTGGTGCTGAGGATTTTTCCTGAGAGTTTTTCCTTCCCACTGTCACCAAGTGCTTGCTCACAGGGATTTGCCGGGCCTGGCTGGGAAAAAAAATATTGTCACAAATTCATACATACACATCTCCTCTATATGGAAACGTATATGATAGGAAGCTTAGGTTTCCTTTGAGTGATTGTTCTGAAAGGTGCCCTTTTTTTCCTGTTCCCTGATGTCAGTTGGAGAACTCATGCAGCTTTGAGCTTTGTTGAAGTTCAACTTTTTTGGACACTTTTTGGTTTTCTTTTTTTTTTTTTGCCCCCACAACGGATGTCCGTCTCCATTAAAGCGATTCTCCTTCTGTGATAGTGATGTGGGAATTGAACAGGACAGTCGACAGTCTACACTCTGTCACTTCATCCCAGGGTTGCTGTTTGGCTCCACACCATCTGAGCAGTGTGTGTGTGTGTGTGTGTGTGTGTCAGTCTGTCTATGTCTGAATTTCTGTGTGTGCAGTCATCCTGAGTCTCATTGGGCAACGCCAACATAAAGTGAGGATACATTTAAAGGGTCAGACAGGACTGTGGGTGGAGGAGAGGACAGCCGTGTGCCAGCTCTCTGCATGCTGTCAGTACCCATCTATGTCTGACACACACACTCACACACGCACGCATGCACACACACGCACACACACACACACACACAAAACCTCAAAGTACCGTCCAAACACAGACATGCAATAAATACCGCACCTTCCAAAGAGACTCATTTCTACGTCACATAAATAAACATCACAGAAAACACACTCATCACACAAGACGCACACACACCCCTTCACACTACACGTGTCTGCAAAAACACACCCTCTTCAAGCATAAGACACATGAGCCGTGACAGTGGTGTCGACTCTGTTCACATATTGCCGAAAACGTGACTCAGCTTGTGTGTTTGTTTGTGCACATCGGCACAGTGTCTTGTTTCAGTGCATATCAAGGATTCTATGCTTTGTGTTTTTTTTATTTTATTGAATGACGGTTCATCATGAGACAATAAAAGTCATGTCTCTTATCATTAAAATGGCCCATTAAAATCTTTCTTGTACAATGTAATATTTAAAACTTTCAGCTAATTTTATATTTTTTCAAATAATTTTGCAAAGAAAGTTAAAAAAGCAAAAAGTCTCACTTTCATTAGGAAATCATACATTCTTTGATTTATAGGATATTTTTCAGAATATGCATTAATCCCACTTTCAACAAGACAAGTTGGAGAGAAGGAGTCTTTTGTGGGAGTATCCTGTCGAAGCCAAGAATCACCCTCCAATACTGAAAAAAGCAACACGCTCAACAAAAGCTGACACGAGGGGTAGAAACCCACCTGTCAGTGAAAGAAGTCAGGCCCTAATCATAACTAAAATGTAATCTAATTTAATAAAAATAAATTAGAGGAAATTATTTGTGCATGCACAGTTCTGTCATCTTACTATGGACATGCATATTCTTTACGTGGGCTTATCACAAAAACATTTATATGTTCATGAGGTGAAATATTAAAAGTATCTAAATAAACTATTTAAAACTCCTACATCATTCACATCACGTGTTGGGACGTACAACGACAGAGCGTAACATTATCAGCACTGTCATCAGGTGACGTGTTAACCACAGTTATTGTTGCCTAATCGTGGTACCTGTTAGAGGTTGGGATATATTAGGGAGCAGTTAAAGAGCCTGTTTTAGCAAAAATTGGTGAGCTTAAGGAGTTCAGCGAGTTTGACAAGAGCCAAACTGTGATGGCTGGACGACTGGGTCAGAGTATCTTCAAAACTTCAGCTCTTATGGGGTGTTTAGACTGGGAGACTGTGCTGCAGACTGGGAACACATTATTGCTTTGGGCGATGTTCTGCTGGGAAACCTTGGGTCCTCCAATTCATGTTCATGTTATTTTGACACATACCCAAGCATTGCTACAGATCAGGTACACCGTTTCATGGAAACAGTATTCCCTGATGCCTGTGGCCTCTTTCAGCAGGATAATGTACTCTGTCACAAAGTAAAAGTGGTTCAGGAGTGGTTTGAAGAGCACAACATCCAGTCTGAGGTGCTGACTTGGCTTCCAAATTCCCCAGATCTCAATGCGATCGTGCTTCTGTGGGTTGTGCTGGACAAAAACGTCCACTCAATGGAGGCCACCTCTCAGCTTACAGGACATAAAGGATCTGTTTTAAACTTCTTGGTGCAGATACCACAGCACGCCTTCAGGGATGGAGTGGAGTCCAGGCCTCGATGTGTCAGGGCAGCAAAAGGAGGACCAATACAATATTAGTCAGTGGTCATAATGTTATGCCTGATTAGGGTACAGTCCATATCATTCTTTGCTGCACTCTAAGCTACAAAGTGACATTTTATGAAGAATTAAAACATGAAACAACAAAATACTGAGCGCTCAAACTATGTTCAGGAAAACAACAGAAACATGTTTTCCCCTCGTGTTGCCAATGATTCACAGGTTGAAGAGGGAAATTAAATGATGCACCGGTTTGTGTATTCTGTTACTTCTGTTCTGATTACCAAACACGATGAGTTTTTCAGAGATAGCGTTGCTAGTGTACTGGATAAAGTTGGATATTTTGTCTACTGCAGCTGTACAGACTTACTAAGGGTCCATTGCATGCCACTCTTTTTCATTTCACTCATTTTCTGCCATGTTTCAGTCCACATATCAGTCATAAAATAAAGTGACAATGTTCATCTGTCTCTGGTAGCAATAACAGAGAACTCCGAATACTGAATTTCTAGATTCTCTTGGCTTTACAGAGTTCTTGAATGACTTCATTGTTTAACGATCCACGTACAATTTCATTCATTCTTACTGCTCTCATACTGCCACTGACTCACAGCAGGCAGATGCTTTTAGAGAAAAAGCTCTCAAGAGCCACTATAGCTGCACCTTATTATGGTAACTGCTCAGCAGCAGACAGCTATAGTTAGAGGTGAAAATGTTAATATAGTGGAGATTGCTATAGAAGCAGGTGCTTCAGTCAGGAGAGATAAGAAAGACAAAGTTAAAAGTGAATCAGTACTGGATCTACTGAACACTAAACACTGACAGAACAGCATCAGGTAACAATAAGATTTTTTTTAAAAGCTGAGTGGAGAAGTGGATTTAAGTTGCTGTATACTATAAAGAAAAATAATCTTTTTCAACATAAATTGTCCAACTGTAATTTTTCTTAATCAAATTATGCACCTGTTAGTCAGCGTTTGGATAGATGATCAAAGAGGTGGTCAGAACCTTACCATTTGGATTTTATCAGATTTGAACAAAATAAAAATGTCTATTGATTCACTTTGTTGGAACAACTTCATTATATTATTTGACTTAAGTTACACACAAACACCATAATAAGTGAAACTACAGTTCAACTACAACTTCAACTACAACTCAAATATCCTTTTTACAATGTGTAAGACCTGCAGTGATTTATATCACGGCTGTGTTGTAGAGCCCCACATTCATGTGGGTGCATTAAAAGCCAAAAAGTGAGCGGAGCAGCAGCAAGACCCCCACACATATCAAAGCACAGCTAACGGTGAGAAATAGCATGAATAGCGTTTAACACAGGAGCTGGGCTGGAGGTGGGCTACAAAGCAGCTTGCAGAAGAATCAGCAACTCAACGCAGACTGAAGTCACTTAAATAGCAAATCAGCCAAACCATCAGCTTAGGTATTGAAGCTAGCTGATCTGCCTAGATTGCAGGCTGAACTTGAGTCTGTGACCTTCCTAAATTAATGATATGCCCAGGAAGTACACAATACATCTATATTAAAAGAATGGGTTCATTGTTAAATTAGTCAATAATGGGTTAGTTTAGGTCCAGTATATTCTCCCGGTGGTATTTGTTTAACAAGGTTTTCAGTAAAGAAGTTCTGTAATAGTGTAATAATGTGTTTTTGTTTCTGTGGTGTTAACGCTGTACTTCAATAAACAACATGAATACTTAATAAGTACTCTTGCCAGGAAATTTTTACACAGATTTGAGCACATTTGGCAAAAATAGGGAACACACACACACACACACACACACACACACACACGCACACACAAACAAACACGTATAAAAACACTGCTTGTGTAAATATGAATATATGAAGTTGATGATTGTTAAAATAAAATAGAACATTTTAATTAATTCCTTATTTTCTCGTAAATCTACGACATGACTGGCTTGACAGGATATGCAAAAGAAAAAATAAACAAAAAGTTTCATAATTTCAAAATTTCTACAAAACCATCATTTTCTATGATTGGGTCAAATTTAGCGTTAACAATAATACCCAAACACATACACACACAGACATAAAGACGTGCGTGCACTCACACACTCACACAAACAAGCACGCACACACACACACGCACACACACAAACATGCACGCACACACACACACGCACACACACATCAGGCTGTGAAGGCATGTTTATGAATGATGGATTGCCTGGTGGAGGCAGAGGAGAGGAAATGCTGAATATTCATAACGCCTTTTGAAGCGGACCTCCTCCGGCTACATCAGACATCAGTCATATGGTGAAGGTCGAAGTAAAGCTGACTCACGATAAAATGACCATGTCCACCCCACCCACTCACACACATACACAACTCTCAATCCCCATCAGTCCAACCTTCCACAGCATCCCCCCTGCCTCACTACGCTTGTCCGCTCAGCATGTGACACATACCATCTGTAGTCAGACAGCAGCAAGCCGGCACACACATGGAGATGATATACAGTACACACACAGACACACACACACACACACACACACATACATATATATACATCAAGCATGTGCAACGTAGATCCACAGGACAGGAATCATGCTTTAATACACATGCCAGGAAACATTCCATATACATGCAAGCATAAGAAAGCAAATACACACAAACATTCACAAAATGACTTTCAGACACACAAGCACATACACAGGAAGTAAAATCTACATCCACACAAACACACACATATGTCAAATCCCAACTGCCGCTTCATCACTCAGCCTCATCTCTCGTTCAGGATTGGTTGATTCAGTTTGGCAAGTCATGTACCGTGAACCGTGATTGGCCGGCTCATGGGAGCATGCTAATCTTGACACATATTGAACCAGCTGGTAGATCCTCTGAATACCAACAAGGTGTGAGGTAGAGGAAGGACATGGAAAGCCTGTGTATTCATATTAAATTTAAATGACTTTTGTCTTGCCTTGGTTTTCTTGGCTGGTTGATCATATTTATTCAGCAGTTTAATACTTCTGCATCGTCTACACTTCTCACAGACAGAATACAGTATGTGTATATCAGTAAATGTTTTTTTATACACGAGTTTCTCGTTGAAAATTAAAATGTTTTTAACTCAAGCGGACTCGCTTTTTTAAGAAATGTATTACCCACTGGCTAAATTAGGAAGGAAAAAGTCAATAAAATCTGTATTCATGCTGTCCTGCTGCCAGGTTTCTGGGAGCTGGAGTGTCCTGCTGAAATGTCACAGGAGAATTTTTTTCGAAGAGTCTGTCAAGTGTTTGTTGAAAATCGACGGCCTCCCCTGAAAGAGACGGAAAATAGAAAACTGTAATTTGGCTGCACTCTCCCTATCCTCTGAATTCTGTGTGACCCAGACTCAGCAGAAACGCTGCAATCACAGGAACAGATTACAGGGCAAAATCAGGGCATCAGTCACAATCATGCTTGCCACTGTGCAAGTGCATAGTGTTTTGTCATAGAGACACTTTTTGAACATATTGTGCTTGATAACCTGTCAAAGATGTTTTAAATGGCTGCTGCAGTGACCTTCACTCACCTTCTTGCATTAACCCACTCCCCTCCATCACACACGCAAACATACACAACAAAAATAATAATAATAATAATACATTTCATTTATCAAGTCACCCAAGGACACTTAACAATAGAACAAAACACATAATAGAACAATGACAAAATGAAGAACAATAAAAACATAAGCACAAGATAAAATTAACAAACCGTAGGTTCACAGTAAATATGCAGATTTGAAGAGGTGGGATTTGAGTTGGGATTTAAACTGGGGGAGAGAACCGATGTTTCGTATATCTGGGGGTAGAGAGCTCCACAGCCTTTACCCCTATATATATATATAAATATACACATATATATATATATGCAAAACAGCATGGACCAAGGATCAACAGTGACCAACTGCAACCCGTCTTTTGTTGTTTTAATAAGAAATCTGCCCACTTTATGCATTTTATGGTAAACCCGCTGGTGAACCAAACACGGGTTGTACATATCCACCTCCTGAACCTTTTTGTGACTTTGTGCGTATTTGGAGCTAAAAGAGGCCAACTAATCAATTGAGATATCAATGGAAAGTCCAGGATCTGCTCTGTTTAGTACATCAGGACTTAGTATGATCGCTCAAATGAGTCAAAGGTACAGACCAAAAACAAAGGTCCATTACAGAGGACATCAGTGAATGAGCTGTGAATAACAAATGCAAAACCTTATTCTAGACAGCCAAGTGGATGTTATTCTGCAAAAAATAAAGGCTGATCGTACTAAGACTGCTAACATTAGCAATACTCTCCAAATTTACACTACCAAGTACAGTATGTGCAATATTGTATAAAGCATAAATTGCCACATATTTCCATGACATGTAAAATACAGCTTGAATGCTGAACAATGTGAATTTTAAACAGTTGTTAAATATATTGTCAATAGCTGTACAGTGTTTAACCACCATCCACTAGATAGCAGAAGAAGATTTTGAGTTGTTTGTTTTTTGAATTTCCCTTTTTTCCTTTTTTCTTAAATTTTGAATTTTTACCATAATGTCACAAAAACAGATCCAGTGTGTGTCAATCACAGATGTTTAATGAATGAGCAGTGCACAGCTTCATAGTCAGATCCACCACTTACTCATCGCATCTGGTTTCATAACAGAAAGATGGCCGAAAATAGATAAAGCTTCGTAACATGATTTCACACCCAATAGGCAGCACCGTGGTGGTTCTTCTTTTATATTGTCAATAATACAATATAAACACTAACATGACAGATCGTGGAAGTGTAGCCAAAAATATCTTTATCATTGCCTGTTATTTGGCCAGAGAACAGGCCCTCAAGAGTAGTTGAGACACACACACACACACACAGATTTTCTTAGGCAGCTTCATTCACCATCTGTTCACAGCACCATGTACTGATTAGCTTTACGTTACATGACAGCTTGTCAAGATGAATGACAACACGCACAGCACATAGAAAGTTGACCAACTAAGAAAGACTGACATATTTCACACTTCTCTTTTCTTTCTGTTCTTGGAGTTACTTTGTAAGCAGTGACTATTATAGCTAAATAATAACAATTAAATATATACACATTAAATCATTTGGCATTCGTTGCTTTAATTTCTATTTGAAATGTAACCAATATGTTGACTAAGTAGTAAAATGTAAAAAAAAAACATGGGGCAGAGAGTACAAATTG
Source organism: Pelvicachromis taeniatus (assembly GCA_015108175.1). Classification (NCBI taxonomy): domain Eukaryota; kingdom Metazoa; phylum Chordata; class Actinopteri; order Cichliformes; family Cichlidae; genus Pelvicachromis; species Pelvicachromis taeniatus. The sequence continues at coordinate 24,626 of VURO01039523.1, forward strand.
GTGATGTTTTTACCCCTTAACTATTTAAAAGGCAAAGTTAACTCTGTGTGTGTGTCCTATATGCTGTGCTCACACAAATATAAGTGCTTGTTTGTGCAAGTGTGTGTGTGTGTGTGAGAGAGAGAGAGAGAGAGAGAGAGCGAGAGAGAGACAGTAAGCCACATTAATACGACAGCACCTAACTCAGCACACCTGTTTTTCTCCAACAAATTCAATTTGACGCTTCCTCAGCAGAGCATGATGTTCTCGGGCGCGCTCGGCGGTGCCATCTGTGACAGAGCGTGGCACGTTTTCTTCAGCTCTGCCATTCCCACAACTCGTCTTCTGAGGCCTTAGATGTACTGCAGGCTCGGTCAAACATGCAGCAAGGAAAAGGGAGAGTCGAGGAGATGTCAGCGGATCTAATTTGACTTAGGGACACGTTTCCTCCTGTGGGAAAAAAACAGAAACCAGCCTGCCAGTCTGTCAGTCGCCCTGTAGCTCCGCTCCAACGCCTCTGAAGTGATGCAGTGCATCTGCAGAATATTAGAAAGTCCTCTTTGCAAACTGGGCCGCAACCTCTCAGTTTCACCAAATAGACTATTATACTGATTAAACTGAATATCAGCCCGGCCAGTATTTTTTTACTGTTAGTATTATGGAAGTTGACAACAGACAAAGCCCTTTAAAACCAACCAGTAAATCTGGCACTGTACAGTGTGGTTTTCATTTATTCAGCTGTATAATTATGTTGTCTGTAATTAAGTCTAAATGCTCAATTACTCCACTGGCTTGGATCATTGTGCTTTTAAAAAGCTTCCAACCAAACTCCTTGAAGTACATAAATCAGCTCAAGTGGACAGTTTAGTTTTCCCCTCATGAAATGTTTAATGAAAAATCTTAGACAACAAAATAGGGCGTATTCTTCAACCAAGCTAGCAGTTTATGCCATTAGCATGCTAGTATACAAAGAACACTTTTAGTTACTGACCGCTTGTTTTCTTGAACGTAGATCAATATCTTTCATGCTGGATCCTATACCTGTGGGTGAGACAGATAGCAAATTGACAGCAAATAAGTTGCCACGCTAAATATGGAGGGATTCAGGGACATTTTAGCGCTCAGGCTAGTTTTAGTTGCCAAGTTCAGCATTTATAAATGGTTGAACGCTAACAAATTGATTTTTTTCTACTTTTTTTTGTTTGTTGTTTTACAACAATGAGCATGAGTACTAATGCCAAACAAAAATTCTTTTTTTTTTAGGTTATTAATTACATGTTAATATTAATATTAAGATCCCTTTAATACATATTAGATGCTGTGACAACCATAAATGCTCCCAAACTGTCATGTTTGCTAAAGTTAGCTAGAGTTAGTTCAACATTAATCGTTGTTGAAAGAAAAAAAGAAAAAGAGAACAACTGCATGAGAAGAGCATTCCAGTTAAACTAACTTTTTGAAAAATGTAAGCGCAAAAGGAAAGAAATTTGAGCTTAGCACATGCTATGATTTTGACCACACATGGACACACGTGACTATGTCCTCCTGAGAACCAGCTTATTCACTGATGTCCTTCGTTGTGGACCTTTGTTTTAGGTCTGTATCTTTGACTCATTTGAGCTATCAAAATCAAAAAGAAGTTCAGGAGGAGGATATGTACAACCCGTGTTTGGTTCACGAGCAGGTTTACCATAAAATGCATAAAGTGGGCAGATTTCTTATTAAAACACCAAAAGACGGGCTGCGGTCGGTCGCTGTTGATCCTTGGTCCATGGTGGATTAACTTGTTGACTTTTTAAACAAAGAGTCAAAGACATTACACTCTGTTCAAGGTGTGTTTATCATTTGCTTCATGAGTAACAAAATTCTTAGGTTTTTCAGTATCAGTCACAGTTTTGATGTGTTAATTGTTTCAGATGTTTCAAATCGCATTCTGAAACTTTTTAAATCATAAAGCGACCCGAAAGCATATTAAATTAGACTTGTGGCAAATAGAGAAACAAAGGAACAATCACCTTTGTTATGCTGTTATGAGAATTATGTTTTCAAAGAGTTTGCAAATTACCCTCTTAGCTGTAAAATGGAGCTTCTATTATCTCCATTTAGTGTGTTGTATGCTCCATTTCAGACAAAGAGAAGGAGGGAACAGAGACTGAGAGAGAGAAAGAGGGAGGGAGGAGACAGAAAAGAAGAGATTAAACGGACCATTAGACCAAAATGACTCCTGTGAAGAGGGATCAGAAAACAAACAGGGCTTTAGAGAACTGCTGGCAGCGTAAGCAGAAACAATTACCATCATTATTATTGTGATCATGTTTACTGTGATTATTTTCTGCCTGCTTACTGCCTCACCATGATACGACACGATTGATGAGGGAGGGATGTGCAGTAAATTTGGGGCAACACTTGGAGATCCATTGAGGGCTGAAACGGGACACATCACACTGAAAGCCTCTGGTTAGAGAGCGGGAGGAACAATGACGTTACAGAGCCAAGAGTGAATTGATGTTTCCTCAATGTTTCCACTTTGATTAGGTTCAAACTTTATTGCTTTGTTGTTCAGACTTGTCCATCTGTAATAGTTATTACTGACGTGATGCTGGTAGGTAGCACTTTGGTTCCATAACATATCAAATTCTACATTCTTTTTGAGGTTTAATCTTTCCTCATTTAGGTCATCTTATTATGAAATTCTGCCTCAGCGTCACCAGAATAGGAAATTAGCGCTACAGCCTTGGAAAACAGGACTGAGTGTGTGATTAACCGCTACGCTACAGCCCAGTGTTTACTGGTGTGCTGTCAACTCATTTCTGTATGTGTCTATAAATACACAGAAGCTGCACAGAAGAGATACTGGATCCTTTCTGCTCCGTTTTGAATCTGTAGTCAAGTAGCATAGCATGTAGGTAAAGTGCTATGTGGCGAACAAACGAGGCAGAACACATTAGCATCTTGAAACAAATGTATTGTTTCGGGCCAATTTGGGGTTTTTTTTTTATTAGAACTAAAAGAGTTCAGCCTGTGTTGAAGAATGAAGGTGCTCATACAAAATATTAACTTTCAAGTTTGTTATAATTGTTCACACTGTGTTTTTGACTTATATTTCCAAGTATTTTGTATTTTTGCACACAATCACCTCACCTATTTTAAATTTTTCTAGCAAAGCATAAATAAAAGAGGTGTGGCTTAAGCCTCTTGCACACTGCTGTGCAATCAGTCAGTTGCAATGTCTGTAGTAATAGTATATAGTCCTCAGGCTTATGAATCAAGTAATCGTCGGAGTTTTCTGTTTGTGGGGTGGAGCAGTGGTGCGATGCTTAGCACTGTTGCCTCACATCAAGAAAGACTGGACTTCACCAGCCAGTGGGACACCGTTCTGTGTAGAGTGTGCATGTTCTCCTGTGTCTACCTCCAGTTTCCTCCCACAGCCCAAAGGCATGGTCACTATGTTATCTGGTCTTTCCAAATTGGCCATAGGTGTGAATGTGTAGGTGAATTGTTGTCTATCTTTCTTTGTTAGTCTTGTGATAGACTGGCGACTTGCCCAGGGTGTACCCCAGCTGGGATAGGCTTCAATCCCCTACTTCCACCACACCCTCTGCAACTCTAAATGGGACAAGTGGTTGAGAAGATGGAGTTTTCTATTTGTTTTGGCTGAATATGTATTTGATTGCTGGTTTTGATGTAAAGTCTCGTCTGCTGTGTCTAAAAAAAAATTTTTATTATGGCATTACTGCCAGTTTGATTAATTGCATTCACAGATTCATCATTAATAAACATATGTTCATAAATACACAGTGGAAAAAAGGAACGTACAAAAAAAGTATGTATATATTTATATTTGCAGTAACTTGTAACTATATGCATGCACATGCATAAGGTGAGTATGAGTAAAAATGAGTATAAGACATCCAGCCATCCATTCGTGTCCACTTATCCTTTTTCAGGGTCGTGGGGGGCGCTGGAGCCTATCCCAGCTGTCTTAGGGCGAGAGGCGGGGTACACCCTGGACAGGTCGCCAGTCTGTCGCAGGGCTAACACACATAGACAACCAGTCGCACTCACAGTCAC
>VURO01039523.1:28695-39949 GCA_015108175.1 Pelvicachromis taeniatus
TATCCTTTTTCAGGGTCGTGGGGGGCGCTGGAGCCTATCCCAGCTGTCTTAGGGCGAGAGGCGGGGTACACCCTGGACAGGTCGCCAGTCTGTAATATAAGACATAATATGAGATAAATCATACACAGTAAAAGAGTATAAGCAGAAGGCAACTGAGTGCACATAATAAATAGAGAACAATGTCAAGCACACAAAGCTGTTCAAAGGACATGTCTGCATTTAATTTCAGAGATTTCACACTTTAAAACATATTTAAATCATTTTATTCAAAAATTTGACATTTCATTCGTCATTCCCCGGCTGTTAAAAGTGCAGCTCTGCCCCTCAGCTATCTGCTGATGATGACCTCATCAGCCAAAGGTGAAAAATATTTCCACAGCAGGCAATTAGCTCCTTAATGAGAGTGAACCGCTGAGCTGCGTTAGCTGTAGCCATGGTGACCGCAGCCATACTGCATCAGCGGCAGAAGTGGTGGCGGGTCCAACCACACACACATGTCAAAGATGGATCTGTATTGCCTTGCCATGGTGATGTTGACAAATGAGTGTCTTTAACTGGGCGGCCTATTACCCTGCCTGCATTGTCCGCCTTTGAATACAAGCCTCCAGCTGATTTCATCTGATTTGTCTGATGTATGGTGGGAGGCTGAAGTACGTCCAGTCTGGTCGATGTTTTATTTTTTTCTCTGCTCTGAATGACTTAATTAACCTTTTTTCTACAAAGTGATAATAGCAGCTCGGGGACCCTCTGCTGCCTCTCCTCTCATCTCCCATTTCCTGCCTTCTCTTATTCCTCGATTTTAACATTCACTCTGTTGCTATCTGCTGCTCTCCTTCTCCATCTCCTCCCCTTTTCCTTTTTTTTTCATCTTCACCACTCCAACCCCCCCACCCCATTTCCCTTAGTGGTCTTTCTCTGTACAGCCTGATTGCTCATAATCACTCACAGTCTGTTTCTGTGACTAATAGGCCTATTAGAGTGGGATCGAGGCCGTATGGTCGCCAGGCAGCCGCAGTCACGGTTTCCAGTATTCACTTCCTCCCCTCCACACATGCTTCTGTGTCTTGTTTGTGTGATTCAAAAGAGAATTTGTGGCTCAGTAGGTTGAGCGTAACACTAACAGGCCAGGATTCACGGTTTGACTGATGCAGTGACCCAAAAAGGAGGTGCACCTTTAGTTGTGTGTTGATGGGATAAAGACTGCACAACCGAGTGCAAACACAATGAAAGAGCTTCCTTTTTTTAACATGTGTGGCACGAAAGTGAGAAAATACAAAACAATAAATTCCACTTAAGCACTTGCTATTGCACTGAATTACCTTAACTGAATATTGAGTTCCATTGAGTCTATTATTTCTGTAATTGTAAAGCCGTTTACAGTGCTAATATGTGTACAATATCACCCACAGGACAGGTTTTACTGCTTTTATTTTGAAAAGCATGCATAAACTGTTATTGACAGTATGTATACTACATGGGTAAATTTCATCATGCAGCAGTAATATTTAGTGTCTTGTGTTTCAGGGTATAAACACAGTGGCAAGCACGTGGACTAGCTGATGCTTCAAGCCCTGTGCCTTTCTGAGGAGTGATGTTGGGACTGTTAGCACTGCATGATAAGCTCTCTGATGACACATGGGCATCTGGAGAAAATTCTGCATGAATATTCCACACAGATGGAAAAGTATAGTAAACAACAGCAAAAAACATAATATTTGTTGGATTTTTACTCTTTTTTTTGCTTTTTGTTTTACAAAGAAGAGGAATGTGCATGGCCTGGGAAACGCATTAGTGTGTGTCTCCATAGTTTAACTTCAGCTGTTTATTTGAATGTCTTTTCCAGCATAACAACAATATAACATTTTCCCCAGATTGGTGTCAAGGAATTTACTGTTTTCGGGCTGATTTGAAAACTGTTAACCCCAAATGTACAACAGATGAACATCTTCAGGCTGCTTTGCAACCCGCCCATCTCCTCATTTTGTGCTGTATTTGATTTAATCTGGAAAACACACTGCATCGCAAAAGAACATCTTCTATCTGTTTTGTGAGATCGTAGTTATGTTGAGGCCATACAATGTGTTACATGACTCTTCTGAAGATAGCACTTTAGGAGAATATTGTGATGTTTTTTGCATGACAACATGATGAAAATCTAATGCGCCTTAAACCTTTAAGCAAGACTGTAATTGTGTAAGCCTGTATAAATATAGGCTTATGAGGTAACAGAGGAGCGATGGTGTGATATAGTGACATTGGTGGTAAAATATTTAACATTTATCATGTGCAAGAGCTCCTGTGCACTGTGTTCTGTGTCTTCATTGGACAGATAAGAACAACTCATGGTAAAATGCCAGCTTGTTTCGCAAAAGAGAGAAAGAGTGTGTGTGTTTGTCTGGCGGCAGGGGTCTGAGCATCTCGGCCGCCTAAACACTTCTCCACACATCACATCAGCACGCTAAGCTCTTACATAACCATCGCCTGTGGGAGCTTCGCCTCCATGACCGAGACCAGAGGAGAGGAGAGGCAGAGAATTAAAGGGTGGAATAAGATTCACAAATGAGCAAGTAAAGAGAAAGTGACAGAAAGAAATGGAGAGGGAAGAGCGGATGAGAAAAGAAAAAGGACTGACAGATCCAGGAAAGGATAAATAAACTAGACAGAAAGAGTAAAGGAAAAACAATCGGGATAAATATTTGGGTGGTTATGGGCAAAAGAGGAGAAAAAAAATTTAATAAAAAAATAACGGCAGAGAGTAGGGGAGTCCAAAGAGCAGGGATGACAGTTCAGAAGGTCGGCCCAGCCACAAGGCAAAGCAGAGGACCATTTCAGGAGGTCGACCCAAATGCAGGGCAGAGCAGAGGGACAATTCAGAGGGTCAACCTGTGGGCAAAGCAGGGTGAAGGGAGTTCGTTCATAGCATTCATGAGTGACTCACTATGAGGTGTTCCCATAGTGAGACACTCACTCATGCTACTCAGAGAACCGGGGTTATATACATAACCTTAAGTTCTCCAGAGGTCACATTTGTGGACAACAGTTGATGTGGAACTTGTCAGATAGCAACTGAAAAAAAGCGGTAAGGATTCTTAGGAGGCTGGGTAGGAGGCCAGCTGGTGAAGGAGCAGTGAAGGAGGTGGGACCCCTCCGGTCGCTGGCAAGGGACCAGCACTGAAGACCCTTGGGAGGTCGAGAAGAAAATTGAGAAGAAGACCAGTTATAAGGAAAGGACATGTAAATGGAGAGTCCTCTTCACACACTAAGGTTAATTATGGAGTTCCACAGGGTTTAGCGCTAAGACCAATTCTGTTTTTACATTATACATGCTTCCCCCTTTCAGTATCATCAGAAGGCATAGGATACATTTTCACTGCTATGCAGATGACACACAACTTTATCTATCCATGAAGCCAGATAACACACACCAATCAGTTAAACTGCAGGAATCTCTTAGAGACATAAAGACCTGAATGAACTCTAATTTTCTGCTCTCTTCCTCTTCTGAACTCTAAAATTCAGATAAAACTGAGGTTATTGTACTCGGACCTAAAAACCTTAGAAATATGGTATCTAACCAGATTCTTACTCTGGATGGCATTACCATGGCCTCCAGTAACACTGGGAGGAACTCAGACCAGTAAATGTCCTTCAATGCACATATTAAACAAATATGTAGGACTACTTACTTCCATTTGCACAATAGCTCTAAAATTAAAATATATCCTGTCTCAGAGTGACGCTGAAAAACTAGTTCATGCATTTATTGAGGTAGGAGGTAGGGGGACTACTGCAATTCATTATTATTAGGATGTCCTAAAAACTCCCTGAAATGCCTTCATTTTATCAAAAATGCTGCAACAAGAGTCCTGACAGGGAGTAGAAAGAGAGAGCATATTTCTTCCCTTCTTCCCTTCATTGACTCCCTGTTAAATCCAGAATTGAATTCAAAATCCTGCTCCTCACATATAAGGTCTTGAATAATCAGGCCCCATCATATTGTAATGACCTCGTAAGATCATATCACCCCAGTAGAGCACTTAGAGCTTAGCAATTAGAGCTCTCACACTGCAGGCTTATTTTCCCGTTTGGATTCAGGGGACAGACACTATTTCTACTTTTAAGATTAGGCCTAAAACTTTCCTTTTTGCTAAAGCATATAGTTAGGGCTGGATCAGGTCAACCTGAATCCTTCCTTAGTTATGCTGCAATAGATGTAGGCTGCTGGTGGATTCCCATGATGCATTGAGTCTTCCTTCTCTCACCCCAGATGGCCGCCCTTCCTTGAGCCTGGTTCTGCCGGAGGTTTCTTCCTGTTTAAAGGGAGTTTTTCCTGCCACTGTCGCCAAAGTGCTTGCTCAGAGGGGTCATATGATTGTTGGGTTTTTCTCTGTATTTAGTATTATAGGGTCTACCTTACAATATAAAGCACCTTGATGCAATTGTTGTTATGATATGACAATGTATGAATTGAATTGAATTGAATTGAATTGAATTGAATTGAATTGAATTGAATTGAATTGAATTGAATTGAATTGAATTGACGACAAGGACAGGAATCAGAACTCCTATAGACAGGGAAAAAAACAGAATCTTATGGCTCAGGCAAACTGGGACCCACTGGCTCTTGATTCACTGGCTTCTCAGGTTTAACCAACTTGGGATTCTTTGGACACTCAGAATGTTCAAGGTCTGCCAGCTCGGGACTTTCTGGTGGCTCTGGACTCTCAGGCACACATGGATCTCTCCAGAGACACTGGCTACGGAACAATGGTAGATGGCTCCTCATCTTCACCCTTTATACCCGCTAGTCTTGAACCAGAAGCAGATGTGTAGCTGACTGGAACAGTATGAAACATGTCAGGCCAGACTGCTCCATCACACAGACAGATGGCATTGAGACTGGTAAGCTGGGTAGTGACATTGAGGCTGGACCTCAGACTGGGTGTCGCTCCTGGTCGGTTGAGCCCAAAAACAGGGAGACCAGTTCATCCAACACGAGGAAGATCTGAGGCTGAGGATTCAATGCTGGCTGCTGGGAATCTTTTTTCTTTGCTGCTGTGAAGAGGAGTGAGGCAGCTGCTGCTGCAGCGCTGATAAAGAAGACCACAAGTCATTGTGGTGGAATACACATTCGAAATGTTTGGAAACTGACAGGTAACAAAACACAGCTGAAAGTAATTTAGACAAACCAAAACCAAGGCATAAAACAGAAATGACTAACAAAACAAAACAGGGAGTGACTCAGCAAGGACTCAAAGGGGTGTGGTTACTGAGAGAAATTGGATACTGACAAATTAAAAAAGTAGGTAGAACAACAGCGAAGAGGAGTGAAAACCGATTACTAACCTGTTATTCCATTTAAATTATTCCCTTTTGAAAATGAACAAAAACAGGAAACATTGAGCAACACCGAAACTGTGCAGGCATGTTGAGATTCTTCTGCATAGTAGACATAAGGTCGTAAACATAAGTATGTATACTGAAAACGTTCTCATGCGTGTCACCAGCAAGTTGATTTATGGTGTTATTACCTTTTGAGCTACTAGTAGTTTATTTAAATTCTATTACAGAAAATCTGAGTTTGAGATGAGTATATTATCGTTTGATTTTTTTTTTAACTTACTTTTTACTTTCACTTTCACTCCCTGGTTAGGTTTCATAAAATACTTAACTCAATTTAGGTATGGTTGTAGTTTGGTTAAAAAGCTTTTGATTTAAAAGCTTTCTGCCTTTTACAATATGTTGAAAAATAATTCTTAATCAGTGCGTTTAAATGTGACTAACTGGGAGTGAGATGTGTATGACTCCCTTCCTGCAGCTTGTGTGCGATTCTCCTTCCCAGGAAGTTTTGGCTTTGGCCGCAATTAACAGGGTTTTATTGTAGCCTATAAATGGAATTCTTAGAAGAGAGGCCTGGTCAGCATGGTGGGCCAGAGCTTGATGAGCAACAGTTTCAAATGCCCTTCCTTCATACTTACTCATACTGTGAGTTGTGGGAGTATAGATTAAAAAAATCTTCAGACCATCTGTACCTCCAGCAAGGCTTCTCGAAATCATGAGTCAGTAACAGAAATTGTTCGTCTGGAGCTATATTAGGGCATTTTTCCAATGCAGGCTGTAAATGGATGTTTTGGGGCGGGGGGCTGTATATTTTTGCCTAAACTGCCTCTTTGGGATTTTATTGAGGGCCGTTTTCAGTGAAGTATAAATAGACTGAAGTAGAGAGTGAAAAAAGATCAAGAACAGCAGACTGCTGAACCATCAACTGTGAAATTTGTCATATAGGTGGATGAAACAAACAACCATCTTGGTTCTTTCCTTTGTGGGGTGAGGGTTTTTTGCTTTCACTGGTCCACAGTGACACAACCTGCATTGTTGTGGAACTCTTCCACAGAGTGTCTTTTTTCCTGTTTCCCTCCTCTCACCCACACCATAATGGTAGACGACTGTCCCTCCCTGAGCCTCGCTCTGCTGGAGGTTGCTTCGTGTTAAAAGGGAGTTTTTCCTTCCCACTGTCACCAAGTGTCTTTACCTTATAATCTAAACACTTTGAGATGACTGTTGTTGTCATTTGGTGCTACATACGTAAAATTTAATCAAATTGTTATGGCGTGTTACATTCTGGTTAAGGCTGTAACTATTATGGTCCTTGTGAGTCTGTGGATTCTACAAGGAAAGGAATGCTGATCTAAGTGGGAGGCCCTTCTCATCCCAACTTCCTACAAAAGCACTCAACCAATTATGAATGTGACTTACAGTAGAACCATTAGAGAAAACAGATTTTTCCCATCCAACGTGGTGTCATTGTTTTCTCCTGTTATGTTAAGAAACATTTTAAAAGTAATCCTGGATCCATTCACACACTTCCCAAACCTACAAACAGAATTCACCAAACTCTATTAACAAGTTTACACTTAGATAGTCTGCAGAGTAATGAACTAGCAGGCCCAAAACCACAGTTTCCTTGTTAGAAGTGATATCATCACATGGACAAAAAGTCCTAGGCAATATCTGATCTCACATCCCAATATTGAAAATCTATTATCATATTTCCCAGCAGTAGTAAATGGAATTTTGCACGTGAAAACATCAATAAAGCAACTTTGAGCTCATTATATCCTCTGAGATCAAACGCAAAGTTCACTCATTTTCTTTGAGGAGTTCCCCCTGCTACATTTGTCACATCTCCTCCTGCAGAGCTGTCAAGAGTGAGTACAGGTGGAGGCGGTAGACAGGCAGATTCACAGAATAAACCCAACAGCCCAAACCTCTTAATTGTTGAATAATTTATGGAGTGTTTATAAAAAGAAGCAGTAGTCTGTTATCAACGGGAGCCCCTGGTAATGAGGCCAGGCAGGAGTGTGAGCAGATGGGAGGATTCTCACATGATAACTGTGTGTGATGCAAACTCACTAATGACTTACTGTAAAGACAGTGTGACGTGTGCCCCAGTCATTGTTTCTTTGTGCATGTGTCTGTGTGTGTGTGTGTGTGTGTGTGTGTGTGCGAGAGTGTGAAATCATCACTTATGCAGGCAAGTGTGACATCTGCAGAACAGAAGCAACAAAAAAGAAGCAGACAGTGAGCTTACAATTAAACTTCAACAAATTTACATCACTTAAAAACACACATGTCACACACAAAGCAACAATGGCTCCTGGACACAGACATGTATAAGGGCCCCAGACCTTTTACTTAGAGCCAAATATCACATCAAACCTAGTTCATTCAGCTTGATTCATTTTTATTCTCACTATTATTGTTTTGCAGTTCTTCTTTTACTTTTTTCTAGCTCGTGTCTCCTTCGCTATTTTCACACATGTAGAGCAGCTCTGAATTTTTCTACACAAGGCCTGAAGGAGGTGCGTGTGAGAGTGATCAATGTAGTCGGGTCATAAGTCTTCTTTAACCTGTGAGCTTCCTAATGTAAATTGCACCCATGTGCAAATTTGTTGAAGACTATCTCCTGCCGAGTGCTACATGTGAGGAAGGAAAGACTTCATGTGTGAAAACAGCTTTTGTTGTTATTCTGAATCCTTTTACAGTCAGAGTCTGTGTCTCTATGGTGATTTTTCCTGTTTGTTTCATAATAATTTTTTAGTTTTTATGGATTTTTTTTTTTTGTCCACTGTATTCATTATATATCACTTTGTTATAAATGTGTGGCCTATTGAAAGCCCTCATTGTGGTTATTTTGAAATTGTTTGTGAGGAATCTGTTTAACATTTTTTAGTCTTTTTTCATTTTTTTTTCAATTAACTCTTCAGCAAGAATCATAACCCCTGCCCCTAGGCCCATGTACACATAAATCAGTAATTCACCCATTTTCTCTCTCTCTCTCTCTCTCTCTCACACACACACAAACACACAAAGAAAAACAAGGGGAGAATGAGAGTCCAATCTTCAAACAGTTCAGGGGTCAACCCGGCCATGGGGCAGGTGGAGGAGATGAAGCAACTCAGGGGGCCGACCGGCGTATGAGAAGACATGGTGGTTTGGTAGGAGGCCACTGATGGCTGGGACTCCCAAGAACACAAAGGACAAAGCCTTCAGTGAAGCCTTTCAGGGGACTGGCTGGAAGGCCAGTGACTGATTTGCTCTCGTGGCCAAGGTGGTGGCTGATGAAGTAGGTGACAGGGCACCTCAGGAGGCTTTGCTGGAGAGAAAAACATATATAACCTCTGGGCTCAAAACCCAGGGCCATGGCAGCAGCTTTATAACTGTATATGAAAGATGGTCATAGCTCCTGTGATTTGGATTTCTGGACTCCATATTTTTATGGAGTTTTTATTTTGGCCATTCCCATCCCTTTGTGTGTGTGCGTGCGTGCGTGCGTGCGTGCGTGCGTGCGTGCGTGCGTGCGTGCGTGCGTGCGTGCGTGTACAAAAATCAGACTTAATTCATTAAGACTAATCTTAGTTACACAGTCCTAAAGACTAGCCTGTGAACTGTGAAAAGCCTGTGAACTGGGAGCCAGTGTTTAGCAGAGAAACTACAACTCAGAGAGTATGTGGGTGCAGTATTTTACTAGTGACCAAAGCAATCACAGGGAGTTTTCTGGTACATCACCCAGTTTTAACCTAACAACAGCCAAGCGTCTCCAGCAATCGCTCACCAAACAGTCAGGGAATTCATATTTTCCCTGAGTGAATGAAGGATACCAGGTGGTTGCTGACTTGTGTGCGTGAGGCCTGACCAAGCTTACCAGCATTAATGGGCTGCTCAGCACTCAATTCTCTCACCCAAATATACCTTGCTACTTTGGTACCTTTGGCACCAAAAAACCAAAGTGGCCAAAACTTTGAGGCTTCAACATTTCTTCTTCTTTCGGCTGTTCCCTTAAGAGGTCACCACACTGGATCATCTGCCACAAGCAGCTGTCCGTTGCTGTCTGGCAATCTCTCCACCTCCACAACACTATTCCCAATACTGTCAGATTACCACATGGCAGAGTTTCCAACTGGCACCTTGTTGGCTAATAGCATTGGAGGTGGTTGTTGTTAGCCTGGGCCCAGCTGATTCACTATGGAAATCTTATTCTTGATGATTGGGACCGGTGTTAGGAGTAAGTGGCTGGGTTGTTTAGGTCCAAAAATCAAAATCAAAGTGTCTATCTATAGCTTTTATATGCAGTGTCTCATATACAATCATATTTATTGAAAAATATAAATGACTTATAAGGAGTTAGATTTTTTTGTGGTTGTGTGTGTAAACCACACGCATACACATTCACACAGCTGTTCCTCCGTCTGTACTGTGAGAAGTCATACGTTTATTTGTGTGCAACTCTGAGGTTTTGCTAACAAGTCTGAAGAACAAAGACAAAAAATGGATATCAAGCTAAAAAAAAAAAAAACTCTCTTCAGAGAGCCAAAGCACACTCTCACACCCTCGCGCACATTTTGTCTACCAGATATATACACACACTAACCAATTCCCTCAATTGGGGAAACACAAGTCACAGTGGCACTTGGAGCTAAGTGGTAATTAGCTCTAGAAGGCTTTGACCTGGACCCACAGCATGGACTACTTTTTTTAAAGTGTAATTCAAAGGAGATGTGTGGCTGATTACCCAAGCATTGAGGGGAAACCCGAGGCAGCAAGACAGAACTTGGAGGAAAAGGAGGAGAAAGCAGAAGAGACATAATTTCTCTGCCACCACATCAAACTGTCAGGAATGTCAGGAAGATGATTTTTGTTTCTTTCAAGTGTTATTTTTATTTGTATGATGTGCAATTTATTAAATGATGTGAGCAACACCATGATGGGCAAATAAACATGTCACTTTAAATCATTTCTTTAGGAATCTGGAACACTTTTATGCAAAGAAATTTTTCGCACCACTACTCAATAAACTGGTTTTATTGTGAAAGCAGAAATTAAACCGTGCAGGAGTGTCATCCAGTTGGCAGCTGTTGTTAAGGGACGTGGAGGTATCTGAAATGAAAGCAATCTCCCTACAAATCAAAGCGTAACACTAGAGTCAATGAATACATTATAAAAAATTGAAAGAGAAAACTGTGTATTTTTCTTTGGGGTCAGTTATCAATTAAATCTGCAAGGTATGTATTTCAAAAGCGTTGTATTTCTTTGAGCAGTTTTTGAGATGATGACAGCAGCTTAATGGATCACAGAAGCCTCTTCAAATCTGATAATGTTCTTCCTGCATGACGGTGATCTGCTCCCAGCAGCTGATTCAATGCAGGACTTGTTTACCGCCATGAATGTCAAACTTGGGTTCATCTGTTTTTTGAATGTCCAATTTGAAATGCTGGTCTATCTGAGCCCTCATTAAATGTCTGGTCTTGTTTTTCCATCATCGGAATTGGCTTGAAGACGAAACTCATCATCTGACAATCTGACCCCCTTGATGCATTGAGTTTTTCCTTTTCAGTCACCTTTCTCATTCACCATGTGTTAATAGATCTCCTTGCATTTAATCATACTTGTTATCAATCTCTGGCTCTCTTCCACAGCATGTCTCTATCCTGTCTTCCTTCTTTCACCCCAACCGGTCGCAGCAGATGGCCCCGCCCCTCCCTGAGCCTGGTTCTGCCGGAGGTTTCTTCCTGTTAAAAGGGAGTTTTTCCTTCCCACTGTCGCCAAAGTGCTTGCTCATAGGGGGTCATATGATTTTTGGGTTTTTCTCTGTATGTATTATTGTAGGGTCTACCTTACAATGTAAGCGCCTTGAGGCGACTGTTGTTGTGATTTGGCGCTATATAAATAAAATTGAATTGAATCCAATATACAC
>VURO01039596.1:0-12697 GCA_015108175.1 Pelvicachromis taeniatus
AGTCTCTTTTTCGCGCTAATTCGTACGGCACTACTTTGGCTGGCGGACGGACATGTGACCAACATATCACTCTTTTCCGTGTCTGATCACATGCCTTTCCGCCAGGCAAAATGGCGGAACAAACCAAAACAAATCCTCTTACGATGTCACAAAAATCATGTAAAAGCCTCAGAAAAGCCGCACCAGTTAAAGACATGAAGGAAACTGACAAAGCACACAGAAACAGGGCTGTCACTGACAGTGTCTCACTTCTAACGTCCTTTATTGTAAAAGCGGACAAACAGCAGCGAACCTTTTCGTAGCTGCCAGAAAGTCTCATGGAAGTTCCTGCCTTTATTATAACACAATCTATTAAAATGTAAATGTTTTCTTTCCCTCACAGAGGACCCGAGGAAATCCCTCCCCAGCAAATTTAATTGAATGCACCATGTCTGCTGCTTAAGCCTGAACTTCTTTCTCCGGCCTTGTGAAGTGTGGAAATGCCTTGATGTGTGTTTTGTACACTTGCATTTGCCGCCACGCACCCGTGTGTGCACACGGAGCAGCCGTGAACACTAATGAAGCAGATTCCCTGAACCGTGATGGCAAAATCAAGTCCAGAAAAGAAGAAAAAAAGGACAAATCTGTGATGTAGTGGGAGGCGTTTCCCTGACAGCTCAGTTCATTTATCACAAGACTGGTGGAAAGGACGTTTTAATTACCCGCTCAAATCATGGAGAGGCGAAGAGGAAGAATAGTGAAATTTGGAGGAAAACAGGTGATGGGGAGGAGGAGGAGGATGAGGAGGAAAGAAAGAGGAGAGATGGTGGTCTGTGTGTTTGTGAGGAGGGATAATTGAGCCTTTTCATCCACATTGCTGATGACAGGTGTGACATTTAGCATTTGAACACACACACACACATCCTTCAGTGTGTGTGTGTGTACAAGTGCTTTCTCCTCTATATTCAATATCCATAAAACACAAACACAAACACACACACACACTCCTGTTTACCATGCGTATGGGGACCCGATGTGACCAGAAAGACCACCTCCATCTATGCACGGAGGACTTTTAAATCAGTCGTGTCATTTGAACCCTTCAAAGCTTCAAATCTTCTATTAGCTCGCTCTCGTTCTGAACAGTGTGAAGTCGGCTCACGGCGGGGGGTTCTCCATCGCAGCTAGACCCGACGCCGGGCTTGAAATAGATCTGTCAGCGCGCTCTGTAAGATCTGTGTTGAGTTAGCGGCTGCTTGACGAGACGCTTAAAGTTCACTTTGGAATTCAATATACTTTACCAGACTAAAGAAGTGCACGCGCAGGAAGAGACGAGCAGCAAGGTCGCAGCCTGGGAGCTGGAAACTTTAAAGCAACGTAATCGAGGCGAGCACAAATGGAACGTGCATTCTTTCTAATGGCCAGCAGGGGGTAACGCCACTGGTCGCAACAGGAAGTCTGAGCCTCTATAAATGAGAGAAAAGAGCACAAAGTGACGATGACTCCTGCGTACATGCAGCTCTTCGCTGGGTGTTGTCTTCAGCCTCTCTCTGCAGACGACCTGCACATCCACAGGCCTCATGCTAACGAGGACGACGTATAATTTAACTGCCGGGGTTCTCCTCGTGATCAGAATACGATGGTGGTGCACGGAGCATATAAAATGCAAATGCGGAGCTCCTGAACGCCCCTCGCTGCTTAGCTGGTGCTCCCCTGCCAAGGTGCTATGTAAATGAAGCCAATCAGAGGGCCTGGGAGCAGCTTTACAGCCAGCATCGCAGAGCTACCAGATCCCATCCGAGGCCCGAGGCATGAGGGTGACTGCGCAGCGATGGCAGGAAGAAGAAACATCAGGCTTCTGACATTTTTTTTTTCTTCACTTTCCACATATTAAGCTTGTACTTTTTTCAATAAAGACGTGGTTGGCCTTCATTATGATGTATGTTGATAGCAGCTGTCAGCTTGGCTGTCACTACTACTGGATACTATTTATCACTCCAACCACGAGCAGAGCGAGGGCGAAGCCATCTAAATGAAATCTACCAACTACATTATTCATGCAAAACAGTTTACCGCGTTTCTCCACCACGCATTAATCTTTGTGACAAAAATGCAAAGCGCGTATTGTTGTAAATATCATCGAGCTGATGAAACAGGTCGCGTGAGAATGAAGTCTTCAAAGAGAAATTACGGCTGTGGTCGTTTGCGGCGCGATGATCACCGACTCGGTTTACCTGCTTTATTTACCTCTTCATCACAGCTGTCAGCTGAACAACTGAAAAGAACTAAAAGTTCTTACAATCACGGTGAACTGTTGGTCGGATGACGGGACATTTTCTATCCATCCATCCATCCATCCATCTTCTGCCGCTTATCCGGGGCCGGGTCGCGGGGGCAGCAGCCCAAGCAGAGAAGCCCAGACCTCCCTCTCCCCAGCCACCTCCTCCAGCTCATCCGGGGGAACACCAAGGCGTTCCCAGGCCAGCCCAGAGATATAATCTCTCCAGCGTGACCCAGGACACGCGATCCCTCCCTGGATCGCGACCTTATTGTGGTGGAGGGGTTTGTGTGTCCCAGGGATCCCAGGGGCTATGTTGTCGGGGGGCTATTTGCCCCCTGGTAGGGTCTCCCATGGCAAATTGGTCCTGGGTGAGGGACCAGACAAAGAGCGATCCAAAAGACCCCTATGAGAGATCCAGCAAGGGAACAGTTTACCCTGCCTGGGATAGGGTTACCGGGACCCCGCCCTGGAGCCAGGCCCGGGGAGGGTGCCCGAGGGCGAGCGTCTGGTGGCCGGGCCTTAGTCCATGGGGCCCGGCCGGGCACTGCTCGAAAAAGGGACATGGGCCCATCTTCCTGCAGGCCCACCGTAGGGGTCGGGTGCATTGTGAGCTGGGCGGCGGCCAGGAGCGGAGGCCCTGGCGGACCGATCCCCGGCTACCAAGGGACATTTTCTAAATCTTCTTAAATCCAAGTCGAGTCGGTGGGATGAATTTATTTCCAAGGTTGAATTTCTGACATGGAATTAATCAGCATTTGACTTTAATTCGCCGTGTTCGAGATAATGAAAGAACATGACATCAATTTCTTTAATCTCATCTGCACAAATTAGCCGTTTGTATCTCATTTGGGGTCTTTATCATCTTATCACTTTGTCTTCATCTTCATCTCTGTGGAAATAAACTGGGGGGACTTGTAACAGCTGATAATGAGCTTAAATAAGCATCAGATAATAGAGCCTGAAAAAACAGGATAAGAATATTCTTCTGAGTGGAAAATAAACCGTATGTGAAATTTACAGATGATTTCATAAGCTGCACTTCAAAGTTTGGCTGAGAGTAATTTTGATCGTCGGCCTCTCAAACACAAAGAAAAGCTCAAATGAAGACCGAAACTTTCCCAATATTTAGAATTTCACGACCGCTCTGCTGCATCCCATTAGCTCAGCTGTGTGTGTGTGTGTGTGTGTGTGTGTGTGTGTGTGTTCGTGTTCCTATCCATGTGTGGACTGCGATGATGGGCGAGGCGCGAGGCGGACGTCGAGTGTTAAAGTTCATGCTCAGCAGCGCCTCCACAGGCCGGAGATGGTATTTCAAGCACCAGATCAGCTGTTTAAACGCACGTTGCTTCAGGGAGTCTGGGCCGTTTAACAGGATAGTAACTGAAAAAAAAACACCACCAGCCTTTTAAGGCTCAACTGTTGTATATGCTCCATCCTGATTCACACATGAGGTCGCACAGAAACCTCGTAAATCCACTTTGTAACCTTCAGAAATGCTTTTCATGGTGCCGATTCAACCAGGTGCTGGAAACGTTCGTCGCAGATGTTTTTCCTGTTCAGGCTGAGATTAAGTGATGGTGGGGAAAACCCGGTAAACTGGCTGTTTCTGAAATATTAACGCGCTGGGATCACCACACTCATATATCACCTTTCCTCTGCATGCTGACGCTCAGTTTGACCTTCATTAGACCTTCATACGATTATTCAGCTACACAGATCAACCTAATAATAATATAATAATACCTAATCATGTCAGGAGTGTATTTAAATTTTGACAAACAGGAGAAGAAGAAGCAAAACTGTGGCATTCACACTGAAACCTGAGTTAAAAGAATAATAATATAAGGTTACAGTCACTATACTAGTGTGTACATCACTACATTTGTGCGTACATTTTAATTTGAATGACAACAGTCCCTGCTGTTAGACTAGTTGTGTGTGTGTGTGTGTGTGTGTGTGTGTGTGTGTGTGTGTGTGTGTGTTTATGTGCACGGAGAGGGCCACAGCTGTGGTGGTCCAGGCTCTTTGCTGAGCCTGGAACAAAGCTTGAATGTGGGAGTGGGACAAATGTGTGTCTCTGCTGAGCCTGCAGTGAGTCAGTATGAGGGGACGTTTGGGTCACGGCCATGATGAAATGAAGCTGTTTAGCCTGCAGTTGGCAGCAGCCATGTCATCGCTGAGGTCCGGCAGTGTCCAGAGGAACGTTTCAGACAACAAACACGGAGCATTGTTACATTCGTAGTCTTTTGAGATTATATTTTTTTTTATTCTTTCTGAGTTTGCAGCATGTTTGCAAAGTTCTGTTTGATGAACAGCTCTTTGCATACGCGCTGAAAGGCAGAAAAACATGGCGGACCTTGAAGTTTCCCATTTTTTGGCCATATCTACCATAGTCAGGAAAAACACTTTAATACAAAGTGCTGTGTGAGTTGCCTGCTGGGGCTCAACCTCGAGGTCTGATAAAGCTGGATGGTGTTTCCAGCGTTTTGTTATTATTTTTTTTTGCCATCTACAAAATTCTGTCCAAGAAAAAAAAGCAGGACGTTTTTTAACCTGAACCAAAGCGGCGTTTGGGTGCACAGATACAGTCCCGATCAAAAGTTTAAGACCACTTGTAAAATGTCAAAGGAAATCATATTTTGCACGTTTGGATCTTAACAAGTTTCCAAGTAGAGCTTCAACACGCAACAAGAAGAAAAGCGAGTGAGACAAAACACTGTAGCATGCAGTTTACTGAAAACAAGGCGTACACTGAGACAGGCCGATCGAACGTTTAGGCCCACGTGCCTTTGAAAGGCCAAAAATGCGGCTTCATCGTCATTTCCTGTCAGGCAGTCACACTGTCATGGCGTCCTGATGGCAAAGTTCCCTTTTTGAACGTGGTCGGTTTCCTCTCGTCACACGCTGAAGCTCTGCTTGGACCCTTGTTAAGATCCAACCATGCAAAATCGCTAGCTTTCCATGCTAAACATGGCTAAGATGGACAACAATAAACCTGATGTGCAGAGACGGAGCTTTGTGTCCCTGCCGTGACCCCGTAGCGAGCGCACGTGTGCTTTGTTTGGCTCAGTAAGGCCTCGGTGTCTGCGCTCATATCAGCGCCAACGCAGCAGATCAAGTACTAAGTATGTGGAGGATTAGAAGGATTTAGTGTGATACTGTGTACGTATGGATTTACTGTTTGGAGGCAGTCAACAGTAACTTGCAGTATAGACGTGAGTCTGCGGGTGCCCAGAAGGGACAGAAAGCACGGTATGGATTTGATCTTTGAATGTCAAGAACAAACGAGTGGACATTTTCCATCAACTCTTTTCTCCCTCTCTCATTCACATGTTGGACATTTTCAACACTGGGAATCCAATACAAGGATTTCCTTTGTCTGCATGTGAAATTATATTAATGCCAGCATCTATAGCAGCGGAGGCCTCGAGTCTGTGCTGCAGCATATATACGATAATGAGTTTTAATGAGTCACTAATGAAAAGAAACCAAAACATGCCGCATATTTGAGCAGATGCGCTGAATTCCTGGTGTCAGTTTTCACGCTTGACCTTTCAGTCACTCTCGTTCAACGTTCGACACAAATGGTTATTAGGACGAAATGCATCCAGCGATTATTAATGTCGGGTCAGAAGTGGCAGGCAATTTCAATTAGCATCACAGCGACGGACTCATTTGCAGTCGGTGTTTATGGTTAGGTCAGCTGGGCCGCTGTGGGGGGGCAGGTGGAGTATGGACGTGGGAAAATCGAAACATCATTATTATAGTTTTCATCCATTCTCACAGGTTTGTTTACTGCTGCACTAACATGTTTCAGGGATTGAGGTTCAGCTGGATTACTGTCAATGTTACCGTCTGTTCTCACCTTTCTGTTCAGACAGCGCTTACACTCCACCTGTGCTTACACAGGTGGAGCGCTGAATGTCAGAGACACAGCAGCGAGCAGGTCAGCTGATCACGGCATCCCCCACCTCCCATGTTTAACCCCCGAGTGCTGTAAAATGGATTTTGTGTTTATAGTCTTCAGTGTAGTGTAATCCTTCTCAATGAGCGCGCTGCACGCTCTTGCAGCTTCACACCGTATGAGATGATGGTTCTTTTATTGTGCATATGCACTGAGTAGGCCAACGTACTGGAATGAACCTCTGCTGTCAGGGTGGAACAGTCTGACACCAAAAGTACAACCAGCCCTCCAAAAGACCCCATTAGACCCCCGAAGGTGTGCTGAGGTATCTGCACCAACATGTTAGCAATCAGAAGTCCTGTGAGCTTTGAATGGGAGCACTATCCTGCTGAAAGAGGCCACAGCCACCGGGGAGTGTCCATGAAAGGGTGTAATGGTCTGTACCAAGGCTTAGGCAGGTGGTACATTCCAGAGTGACATCCACATGGATGGCAGGACCAGAGGTTTCCCATCGTCCAAAGCGTCCTCCTTCCCACAGTGTATCCTGGTGCCAGGTGTTCTCCGGGTAAGTTACCCGTGTCACTCCCGAGCATCCACATGATGAAAAAGAAAACATCAGATCAGTTCGTCTTCTTCCACTGCTTTGTGGTCCAGTTCTGATGTTCACGTGCCCACTGTTGGTGCGTTTGATAGTGGGCGGGATCAGCACGGGCACCCTGACTGGTCTGCAGCGCCGTACACAACAAACTGAACCAGCATGTTTGAGCGACAGCAGCTCCTCTCTTGGATGCGACCACACGGGCCAGCACAGCAGTCGCTTCCCACATGAGCAGCGTGTTGGCTGCCCACGCCCCCGTCACTGGTTCTCCGCCGTTCCTTCCTTGGACACTGACCTATGCAGATGTTCTGACCCAAACTTGCTCAAATCTCTACTCCTAACATCAACTTTGCAGACAAAACATTCCCTTGCTCTGTGATATATGCCACCCACTAACAAGTGCCATGAAGAAGAACAGATAAGCAGAGATAATCGCCTCGCCTGTCAGCGCGGTCCCACTGTGGATGCTTCTGTGGAGCACCTAATTGTTCCAGTTTTCTGCGTTAACGGCTGAAGTGATTTGCACGTAACCACAAAAGTCAAAATTCATCTTTGGTATCTCCGCACACTGCCTGCCTGTTTTACTTTACGCCGCTCAGCGGCACTACCCAAGAGCAACACGCCGCTGTAATCGGTCGATGCCCTTTTCAAACTGCAGTGAGCGCAGACGCCGCCGCCAGCCTCGGCCTGTGTTGTTCTCTGACTCTCCCTTTTTGAAGTTTGACATTCTTAGTTTAACTTTATTTCTACAGGCTGCTGAGCATGCATTTATCAGGGACTCCTAATAAAGGTCGCCACAGAATAAAAATGTTTTCAATTACAAGAACGTTGATTCTCTGCATTATTAAAGTCATTATTTACAATGTGACGGCGGCTTTTAGTTTATTCAGGCTCAGCTTGATAAGGAGACAAAAATGAAACCTGATAATGGGCACGCGGACCAAATGCCAAACACATTACGCCGTGCCCGTTACATATTCAGCTGAAACGTATGCCGAGTTTATTTGTGTATTGTTGTACGACTAAGAGAGTCTTCACTTTAATAAATGCACTGTCAGGGCTATTGTGTAAAGCACATTGTGTGCATTGTGAAGTAGCCAACACAAACAATACATCCCATAAAGGCGGGCGGTCCGCATAACGAGCTGATGTCATCGATCCAGAAAGTGCTGAAATCACAGATGTGTACGGGCTCAGTGGAGGAACGTCAAACTGAATGCAGATGAGTGTCGACGCTCGCCGAGCGCACAACGAAACAGCAGATCTTCTCGTTATAAAGCAATGCAACAGCGGCGAGCTCGTTTGTTTCATGTGTAACAGGAACATACAGCGCGCATGCATCATTACTGAAAGCAGCTTTAAAAGCATCACGTGAACTGAACTTGTGCTGTGCCCATAGTGAAAGTAGACGAGACAAAGAAGTGCACTAAAAGCTTTTCTGCTTCTTCTGCTTTAATTTGAGCCATTTTCAGCATTTCTTGCAAGTTTCCCAACTTTGCATGTTTGCAGAACTGTTTGAATGAGCTCGGAAATTAAATGAAATTAAATTAAACCAAATGATCCAAAGCTAATTTCACTCTCCACAACAACTGCACGGGGGTGTAAGTGTTTTATAAAGTACCTGTTTAAATTGCACTGAGGCTTCAAATACTAAGTTGTCTGCTAGGCTTAACCTCGGCTAACAGATGTAACTGACGTGGACCTCTCAGCTCTGTTTGTGTGTTTTTTCATTCCTCACCTCACACATGATATAACTTGTGGGGTTACTTGTACTAACAGTACAGCGGTGGGGGTTGCTGCTGCTGTTGGTTTGACTTATAGCTCTGAAAGGTGGACAGAGTGTGCGGACAAATGATGAAAAGTAGGAAAGATATTCCACCGGGCCTTTACAGTACACTCCTACAAGACAGGAAGTGTTTATTAAACACGACCAGGGTTTTGGCACGTCCACACTGGCGTGTCTTGATGCATACTTAATCACCCAGGTAAAGAAATCTGGACATTACCTTTCTCTCTGAACAACAAGCTACATCCATGTTTTATGTTGTCTATCTTTATAAACACACCTGACATCTAACACAGATTGCAGATATGACATGTTTCCCTAAAAAAAGTCAAAAGTTGGCTAAAAGTAGATCAGAGCAGGAGGTATTTTAATTATTTACACTGTACATGATTAATAATTCATACTGGGAATCATATTTTAATCAGTGCATCGTTTTATGTGTATTTACTGAAACTTAGACCTGCACTGCGCTGTGCAGGGATTGGATCCTGGATATTTATATTTAAACGCTATAAAGTTTCCAGGCTGACTATAAAGAGAACACCAGACTGCACTGACCTTTTCTTATTCACAGCAGCAGCATTCTGGTACAATCATAAGATGAGAGGGAGGGGCATAAGATGAGAGGGAGGGGCATAAGATGAGAGGGAGGGGCATAAGATGAGAGGGAGGGGCAGAAGAGAGTGAGGTGCATAAGAGGGAGTGGCATAAGATGAGAGGGAGGGGCATAAGATGAGAGGGAGGAGCATAAGATGAAAGGGAGGAGCATAAGATGAGAGGGAGGAGCATAAAAGAGAGGGAGGAGCATAGAGGGAGAGGCATAAGATGAGAGGGAGGGGCATAAGATGAGAGGGAGGAGCATAAGATGAAAGGGAGGAGCACAAGATGAGAGGGAGGAACATAAGATGAGAGGGAGGAGCATACAACGAGAAGGGGGAACCTAGAGAGGAAGCATAAGATGAGAGGGAGGGGCAGAAGATGAGAGAGGAAGCATAAGATGAGAGGGAGGGGCAGAAGATGAGAGGGAGGAGCAGAAAATGAGAGGGAGGGGCATAAGATGACAGGAGGAGCATGAAACAAAAGGGAGGAGCAGAAGATAAGAGGGAGGAGCATAATATGAGAGGGAGGGGCATAAAATGAAAGGGAGGAGCAGAAGATGAGCGTGAACAGAACAAAAGGAAGAGCAGGGAGTGAGGCCTGACCAGCCGTCTACACTGTAGCTTCAGTTGTGTATAATTATTATAATTCATTATTAACAGTAAACTCACAGCTAGCTTTTCCACACTGACAGGAACAGAAGGAACATCCCAGAGAAGCATCGCTGCTGCACGCTGCTTCTTCTGAATGAAGGAAGCTCTTAGTTCAGCTAGCTTATTGTTCTCTGCCAGACCTCGCTCTCTCTGCGACGTCACAGATCGTCGATAAAGTCCCGACTGCAGTCAGCAGATAAAAGGAGTAGTGTTGCTGCCATTTCTATGCACACACACACACACTCACACACTACACAAAATGCCGTGGGCTGTTGCCCTTTAGAGCGGAACAATCAGCAGCCACAGAGACGGAAATTTGAGACGTGGTGGTGGAGAGCTACATTGTGCGTGAACGTCACAGTGAGAGCTGTTAAGACACACAAAGGAAAGGAAAGGAGGAGGAAGGATGGAAGAGAGGAGGTCAGAGGTTAGCGGATAGAATAAAGGAGTACCTGTACATTGGACAGACTGAGGAGAAAGCATTAGAAGAAAGCCATTTGTGATCTACTCCATAAATGCTGGGTAGAGTCTGCGAATCGTCTCGAGGCTTCGTTCGGTTTACACGGTCATCTGTGGGAGGCAGGGCAGAGTTTTTTTGACCCACTGAAGATGTGGAGATATGTAAAAACCAGGGTGTGCATGAGGATTTAGCCCAAAGCGGTGCACTGAGCAGCTTTCGGGAAAACTCTGAACACGAAGCATCGACTTCAGAGAAGTGGATTACACCGCAGGACTGATCTGGAGGTTGTCAAACAGCCCTGTATCCTTGAGAATTACACCCATATCTGATGGTTCTGCTCCTCATGATTAATGCCCGAAGCCAAGGTTTAGTGCCAGTGTTGGAAGCAGCATGTCATTTATGCAGCGGGATGAAGAGTAAGACTGTGGAGCTGGGATGAAGCACACCTGAGTCCATCCAACAGAGCTGCTGTAAGCCTTTTATTACTGCACTCGCCTCTTAACTCAGTTTTAGCCATATTTGACAAACCAGACACTTC
Organism: Pelvicachromis taeniatus; assembly: GCA_015108175.1. Lineage (NCBI taxonomy): Eukaryota > Metazoa > Chordata > Actinopteri > Cichliformes > Cichlidae > Pelvicachromis > Pelvicachromis taeniatus. The sequence continues at coordinate 10,797 of VURO01039596.1, forward strand.
CTCTGCTCTTCATTACGTTACAATGATACATTTTATTTACTGCAGGTGAAATCAATAGATTTGGTCAAAATTCATCAGCAATATTCATCCTGTCATATTTGATGAAAGGATTGTTTTTCACAGTAAATGACTGTAATCTCTGTGGATGGAAGATTAGACTTTGATATTGTTTTTGCAGGAATCTCACATGTTATCCTCCACGTCCAGCGCCGGCTGTGCATCATCACTGGGAAACATTGTAACTGTCACGAGATTACGGTTTAACTCTTTACGACCTGGCAACGCCTTCGACACGCAGGGCCGACCAAGCTGTCTCTGTTGCTCCCGTAATTCTTCAACCAACCGTGCGACAGCAATCATTTCACTTCTAAGAATAGCTAACAATCACAGGAAGGAAGCTTTACTGTGGGGATCACGTGATACGAGCCAATCACAGCGGCATGCCAGCATGTACGGTTCCTTCCACGACACACACGCTTATGACACGAACTATAGTTCATGTGAGACTCTGTTGTTGCTGTCAGGAAGAAGAAAGCTGAGAAGTGGGAGTGACGGCAGATCTGCAACAGTTTGATGCACAAAATAATCAGGTGCACGTCAGCTGAGTTAAAGTAAGCTGACATATGACCACATGACTGGATCAATGCTACTGCTTATGGGGTTGTTGACCATTGGTGTGCTGAAGCATTAAGAGGAAGTAAAGGGCCGAGCCCAAATCCTGAAAACAGCCTCACACCATAATCCCGCCTCCACCAGTGTGCCACGTGGCACAGTTGGATAAATGAGTGAATACTATTGGCAATATTGTATAGAAAATTTCATTTTTTTTTTTAATTGAAATGATTAAATAAAGCTGTTTTCATTATTTTATTCCTACACAATGCAAATGCGCTCATAAAAGAGTTGGCGCTCCGTGTTTTGAGAGTCAAGAGCTTCATTCAGCGTTATTGTCTGGATTTTAAATACTGCCGGTCGGGTTTATGCAGCAATGATTACACACACACACACTGATGATGGTTTTCTCTGGGTCAGAGAGTCCAAACAAGACATCCTGAACCAGACCTAGAATCAGTAGAAGAACAATGAATAAGAACATTAGATAATCACGGTGTTTCTGTGTCCGTGTCGCTCTGATTCCAGGAAAAGGAGCAGAGAGGAGGTCGAGGGAGTGAGCGGAGCGGATTCGAAGGGAGGCATCAGGAGGGATGCTGGGAGAAGATGGATAATAATGTTCTTTGTTTCTGTCACGTGTCCTCTCTGTGAGGCACACTGTTGTGTCAAACCACCGTCTTTTTTTTAATCGACAGATATTTCTCCGGAAATTCCTTCTGAAACATCTGAACACGACACTTCTGATAGCTTTCTCAAACAGGAACAGCTGATAATAGCACAGGACAGAGGGTGCAGTTTAATGAGTACTGATGATGTAAATAATAATAAAAACAATAATCTCACTATTATGATCAGAGCACTCATATGTCTGTCCCCCAACTCCTCCTAGATTTGTTCATTCAGCTGGATTAAATTGACTTTATATAAACTTACGAGTAATAGTAATAATAATAATAATAATGATAATAATGATAATAATAATAATAATAATGATAATAATGATAATAATAATGATAATAATAATAATAATAATGATAATAATAAATATAATAATGATAATAATAATGATAAGAATGATGATAAGAATGATGATAATGATAATAATAATGATAATAATGATAATAATAATGATAATAATGATAATAATAATGATAATAATAAAGATAATAATGATCATAATAATGATAATAATAATATTAATGATAATAATAATGATATTAATGATAATAATAACGATAATAATAATAATGATAATAAGAATGATAAGAATGATAAGAATGATAATGATA
>VURO01039657.1:17188-27641 GCA_015108175.1 Pelvicachromis taeniatus
CAAAATATCGTAGTGCTCACTGAACTTGATTTGACTGATATTGTTTTATACAGGGTTGAGATGTTCCATAACCTATGTATACACAACACACTAGAAAAGAACAAAGTTGGGGCAAACAGCTTGTTTGCCAACGTGCACACCACAATCTGGGCCTATTTTCAGTTGCTACGTAACACTCACTTATCTCCAGGTAGGTTTTATATACACAAGAGCATGAGTGTTTATGCATCTGAATGTAGTCGTCTGTCTGATGCGGTGCTGCTGTCTTGAAAGACCTTCCTTCTGATTGTCTAGCTTAGAGGACTTCAGTGCCAAAGGTCTCTGTGTGTGTGTGTGTGGGGGGGGGGGGGGGGGGGGGGGGGGGGGGGGGGTACGTCTGTAAATGTACTGTAACATGAAGCCAAAAAACCTCAACACTGCTCGGCAGATGAAAATGGCATATAAGAAAGGCGGGGGCTGAATCAATGAATTTTAGAGTCTGACACAGATTCATTTCCAGTTTTGCATGTCTTTCAATCTCTTGGCAAGTGGCGTGTTGGATGATAGGTGCTAGCTCTGACAGTGTTTGCCCTGTTCAGATGCAAACCTCAGGATCACACCAATGCCTAATAAGTGACTCCTCTATAAAATGTGATGGATCGAATGAAGGGTGCAAATAGCACCTTTTAAGTGTTTTTTTGACCCTGTGCATATCACTCACAACCGGGTGATAATAATTGCTGTTAGCGCCACGGACTGGAATTAACTGTCAGTTAGAAATAACAGCTGGGTGTTCATCAAAATCCTTTTTTTTTTTTGGTACACAGTGTTGCAAATTTACAAAGAGTTGACGGTAAAATTTGAAACATGCATCTGTTATTGCATGGGTTCTGAAACGTCATAGTCAGCAAACCTGTCAGATGCTGTAAAACCTATGAGCTTTACTTGTTCCAGTGTGTATTTTTCTTTCTTTGTTTAGTGCTTGCTACTCAGAAGTTGATCATAGTGTCTGCTTGGTCCTACAGAAAGAGAAGCCCAGAGGACAAAGAAAGCCACTGACACGGTGAGAAGTTGACAGTTTGTGTGGCAGTTCCACCATGGACACTCCAGTTAGATTAACCCCCTGTCAACTCAACAAACTCTATTATTGTGTGTGTGTGTGTGTGTGTGTGTGTGTGTGTGTGTGTGTGTGTGTGTCTTTCTTAGCTTCAGGACAAACAGGTGGCATGCTGTAATGAGCTGCAGACGAGGTCACATCAGCAGCAGAAGCTGCAACCGATGACAAACAAGCCCACCAGGAACTAGACTTGGCTGAGGAAGCAGCAACTCAGTCTGTGTGTGTGTGTATATATCTGAAAGCCTCTCAATCTCTCTTAACCAAAGAAAGTCGTCAGATCCTTCTCAAAACATGCACAAGGCTGCTGAAACTTTATACTATTACTTTCACAGAGGCCCAGACCCATGAAAGGGTTACACTGTGGAGACAGCTGTCAGTGGGGGAAAGTCAGAGAATAGTGAGGGGAGCTTGGGGTGTCCCTTATGGAGCAGTGTTTAAAGACTGACAGACACAGAAGGCTGTCAGCTGATACAGTACAGACTGAACAACAAAAAGGACAGAGAATAATAAGAAAAGAAGGGGTGGGGGGGGGGGGGGGGGTAAAGAGAAAACAAAAGGATTAGAAGTGGGAAAAAAAAACCACAAAATGAGAGAGAGACTACTTATGTGCACTGTAAATGTGTGTTGTAAATAAATATTGTGCGTTGATGTCGCTGCGAGGGTACTGATGTGTAGACCAGCATGGGCCAGTAGCACAGAGTGTAGGTGAGGGGAATGGGGTGTGGGAGGGTAGTGGGGGATCACAGCAGCTGTTGCCCAGCACACGCTACAGTCACTCAAAACAGCAGGGCTGCACAATGAAGCCCCTTCTCCAACTGTGTGTGTGTGTGTGTGTGTATTTGTATATGGCAACGCTGTAACGGATGTGCAGATTGTTGTTGTGTTTTCAAAGAAGACCAAGAAGCCTGAATGTCGTCTAATAATGCCTTAAACTTTCTCTTCCTCTAGGTTCCCCGAACACATTCTACCCACAGCTGACCTAAGGTAAACTGAACATTGTCAGAAAGATGCACTGTGTGCTACTCAAATGGATGCTAATAAAATTCCAGCTTAAGATGACCCTAGCGGGGGGTTATTCAACCAAAGCGGCTACAGCGGAGCTGCATACTGGAGCGACCTGGGTGACTGACAGTCACAGTCTAGGGTTAAAACAGCTTCTTCTCTTTCAAAGCCTCACGCTGAAAAGACTGCAGCTTTCATTATTACAGGCAAGCGGTCAGTAATGCAGAAGAGCGCTTTTGTTTAGTGAAAAGTATAGCTACGGATTTGGCTAGCATTATTAATGGCCACCCTTAACATCAGGATATCCTTTTATGTAAAAATACAACATTTTTATTAACCCATCAAATTATACAACTGCAGCAGACTCAAAAGGGCATTATTTTTTGTCACCGAACAGCTTTTTTGTGAACTGTACTGGGCACCTCTTGCTGCCATTAGAGGCCACTAACATTGTGACCTTTTGTGATGAAGGATTATAACATATAAAAATCATCTACCGTATATCTTCCAATAGTAGCCCTGGCGTTTATTCAAAAAGTTATTTGGCCGTCCTGGCGTTTAAAAGAGACCGGCGGTTGTTGGAGACCAGCTCTTATTCCCTTCTCAAACGGAACGGACATTTTGACTTTCTTCCTTCCTCGATAGCATGCGATGACAAATCATTTTTGACAGGAAAAGGTATTTGCCGTATGACTTACTGCAGGAGGGCGGTAGCCCAGATGGTACAAAAAAAAGTAGTAGCGTACGGAAAAGGCGGTGGGTCATTGGAGATCGGCGTTTACTACAGACAGGCGCTTAAAGGAGACCGGCTACTATTGGAGACCAGCGTCTATTTGTTGTGACATGTTCTCAAACCCGGCGTTTGTTAGAAAAGGGCGTCAATAAGAGACAGGCCACTACTAGCAGATATACTGTATTTTTGATACAGTTGATAGTATGGTGGCACTGAGACAGAAGCAGTGTTATTCATTAAAAAAGCCATTGCTTCTAAGATTAATTATAAAAAAAAAAAAGACAATGTGTTTTCTAAGGCTGTTTGGAGTACAACGGGGGACAGAAACATTTGGCACCCGAGTGGGGCTTACAGTGTTTGCTGATTAGAGAGCAGCAGGAACAGTTTCATCTGTTCCACAGTATCTGTGACTAAGAACGAATGGTGACTCCATTTCTGCTCTGCTGTCCTGGGAACATGTCATGCACTGCACTTCTGTGATGGATAGGGAGGCAGAACAGGAACAGAGTTTGATGAAAAGATGGAAAAGAAGAGTTTTTTCTTTTTTTTTTTAAGATAAAGGAAGATAAAGCAAAGTAGAAACAGCCCATTACTCTGTGCTCTGATGGGACCACGTCTCTGTATTGCCAAATGTGCCTCACAAGGCTGAGCAAAAAAGAGAAAGCAACAAAAAGAGAAAAATCCCACCGTCACCAGTAATGGAGAGGAAGCTCTTTTGCAATTGTTACCAAGGTAACAGCCCTGGCTCTGACCTCAGGAACCCCCCCTTCATCTACCACCACCAATAATCCCTCCAACCTTCGAAACCTTGAGCAGTGCACGGTAAACAGCTGGCACCTCTGGGACTTCCTGCCACCTACACCTCCTTTTAAACATGTAGACACACACACTGGCGGCTCCTCTACACCCTATCCATTTTTAATGAGAGTTAGCCAGGCTGCCACGTCACTGGAATGAGGCACATCGATCATGAACACAATACCCATTCCAGCAGAGAGAATGAGGGTAAGCATGGGAGGGGTGTATCTGAGAGTGTGTGTCTCTGTGTGTGTGGCTGTGTGTGTTTAGTTTGTGTGTGTGAGTGAGACAGAGAAACAGTTTGAGCCAGCTTAATGACTAAAGCTCAAAAGCAGAGCAAATACTTGTATCTGAAATAAATGAAAACCTATGAAAAATACAGGCTTATAAGTCTTTTATTCTCACAGTGACCCCGCAGCCAGTTTTTCTTGTATTCAGGCTACCTACAAGGGCATCTCAGCCGTTTTTGCCTGACAGGCCACCCTTTAATCTGCTTTAGTAATCCTGCTGAGGCTCTTCCTTAGGACAGCAGCGATATCTCCTTGCCTCTGTTTCACCCTGTTTTCCTCCCACTGGTCTTCTTGTCCTCAACTCAGAAAAAACCTGTGCACTGTACTTTATAGGCAGAGCCATCTCCTCTAGCTCGCTGACATCCACCTACAAGGAATCGCATTCTCTCAAGTTTGCATATGAAAAAAGGTCCATCCGTCCCCTCTGACTTTAACTTGTTTTATAGCGGTTTTTAAGACTGAATATGAGAATAATTGACTTCTTCTGCAGTCTTATACTGAGATCGGTCAATGGGTCAGGTTAATCATCAACATCCATCCTATACATGGCTGGAACTGATAAGGGAGGTGAGGGGTTCTGCATTATGGCTGTTCCAAGGATAATCAGCCATCAAGACCCTCACCAATTACACACAGTTTGATTAAGGACAAAATGAGGGCATGTTCTTGGATGCTGGGGGTGGACAAGATCTGATCCTTTGGTGGCCTTGAGTCGAGTTGTGCAAAGACACCACAACAGCTGGAAGCTTTGATGACAGCTTAAAGCCTACATTCCAAGAGCAGACGTGTTAAAGCAATTCATTACAGCTATAGCTACATATGAATACAATAACAACACATAATAATCCTCCTCATCTTGTGCATTAAAAAAACAAATGAAAAAAATAAAATAAAACTCCCACTATCCCCTGGAGATATACTGTATGTGCTGTTCAGTGCTGAAAGGAACTGCTTTTAGAGTGCTTGCTTGTTGCTGTTATTGTTACAAATGTTAGAGGGCTTTGTTACAATTCATTTGAGAGACACAAATTTTGTGTAGGAATCCAGAATATTGATTCCCCCCCCCCACTGTATAACATTTATTAAAAAAAACATCTACAGGATTAATGCAGGGCAGGTTCTGGATACAGGCATTAAAACAGGAAAGACTCAGTGGAAGATGTGGTACTATTTTGTATTAGTGTTTTTATGAAGGTCAGACCCTTTTATACTGGGTGGCTTTCAAACTAACTGGTTTTGAAGCAAACGCAATAAACATTCAGAGTAGATATTAGTCATTGATTTTAAAAAGCTAGCCACGGTAGAAAGGACTCCAACAAAATGAAACGATACAGCTTGCCTCATCTACACGCAGCCATCTTCCATACTCCAGAAATGATTAGGTGTGAAATTGGGAGCTTTTAACCTTTTTTGTCACAGCCGGCGCTCTCAGTGAATCCACTTCCTTATTTACGTGTGTGCATTCACCTACTCAGAGAGAAAATGCTTGCACATACATGCACACTTAACTATTGGATTTTGCCCATGCTCAGAGATTTGAGTGAACTAAAAACTCAACATATTGTAGAACTACAAAGCCAAATCTTTTAATAATTAAAAAATAGATTAAAAAAAAAAAGGCACTGGAATCCATACAGAACAACAAAAATGGCCATTCTAACTTATTCTGAATGTAAACTAAGCCAGGGTGGATATCAAGACAATACTGTTAGATTTTTATATCAAACAGCATCAATATCTACCCCACATTAGGTCTTTAGCCCCCCTCATGCCCTTTGGTCCTGGGGAGGCGGGGTCCTTGGCAGCTCATAAGAAGTAACAGACTGGCAGGAGACAAACTGCCAGGCTGGGGAAAAAAAAGGGGAGGAACAGGTCAAGCGTGTGCCTACTGACCGCAGGTTGAACTCTGATGCTGAATGTTTATTATGTGTTAATGTTAACCCAGGAACAATAAGTACATATGTATATAAAGTGTAAACAGTATATAATGTTTTCCACCTAGCATCTCTTAACTTAGAATAACTGTTTGGCTGTTTGTTGTTTTGGAATACACCTGGCTAAGTCTCTTACCCAATTTGAATGCCATTAAATGATTAAATACCTTTCAGGCGATTTAGTCACAACACGCATGTACAGGTTGGTCTAAGTATTCTAAAAAAATAAATAAAAAAAAAGTAACCACAACTAAACAAAAAACAAAACAAAAAAAAAAACATGGACTTTTAATTCAGCTCCTACAGTACCATGTGATAGACAGCAAAATTGTTTTTTGTCACACATAAAAGTTTCTAGAGGTACAGCAAAGTAGAGTTGATATGCTACAAAATATATATATATATATATATTTTTTTTTAATAATCCATCACAGATTTAAGGATCTCCCAAGACATGTCATTAGTCCTGCCAGCAGTACATGAACCTCTGCTTAGATGCAGTGTTTGTGTGTAAAAAGATGTATAGAAATACCTTTTCTCATGGACATGCATGTAAACACACATCAAACAGACCAAACACATTATACAGCTGTGCAAGCATTGCATTGAATTTCTGCACGCATCCCCTGGACTGATCGACAACTGTGTGTATCAAAAACAAAAATGGGGCACTGGGCAATCGGACAGTGGAGTAGGGACACGGGACTGTCTCCTTATCTTTGTTTATGTGTGTTTAGGTATTACAGGCTGGAGGACTAGAGGGAGGAGTCACAGGGGCCTGTGAGGCAGCGGGGGGAGAGCAAGTGTAGAAATAATGGAGTGAGGGAATCGACCAGTGAGGAGGATGAAAAATACAACCAGTCAATACAGCTGGGAGTGTATCAATTATGTATGGCTTCAATCCTCTTTTTGGGTTAAAAGAGGTGGGGAATTGGCTCGTTCCAAAAGCGTGTGTGTTTTTCTACTGTTTATTTGTACCTCAACTGTGGTTTTGCATATATTGTAGATCACTGACGCTCTCAATGTTAACAGCTTTCATGCCCTGAGCGCTGTTAACTTGCACAGAAAAACTAAAGCATTGACAGAAATCTGATTTTGTGACTGTTAAGAATCTTAGCAAGGGAAAAATATGTTTATTTACTTGTGCATGACTTCACTTGAAAGAATATTAAGCACTGCAAATGACACCAGCGTGACTGTTACATCTTTCCAGATACCACCTTCTAACACAAGATAAAGATGTTAGGATTGATACTGGTGATATTATGTTAAAGTCCCTTGCTCTTTTCCTGACCCCTTACTGTCTTTTTTCACTTATCTTCTCATCTCCTCCTTTACGTTTTTCCCTGTCTTGAACACGCTCTTCCACGCTCCAGTGTTCACTCTCCTCTGCGGCTCCCGGCCGAGGTGGCCTCTTTGCTCAGTAATTCAGTCAGGAGGCTAAAAGGAGGAAATTACATCCATGCTGCCTGACCACTTTGAACTCTCAGCCCCCCCTCTACTATGCTTGCTAACTGGCAACTGGTTTAAAGGCCCACACTGACATTTAAGAAACGGGCACAGGGAGCTGTGAAAGCGCCAAAGAATATTTGTGAGTGTGCATCTGTGTACTCGTGCAAAGACAGAAATGACACTCTGACTTAGAGTGATGACACATCCTGTTTTTGCATACTGAAATTCGATTTAACCATAATTTATTATTTCAAAGACTTACATAAATGTGTCTTTTTGGTACTGCACTGCAGGCTGAAATGATATACGTTTGTCTCTTGTTGTTCTGTATCGTGAGGAATTAAGTTCTTCTGCATTATATTGTAAACGAAGCCTGTTAATTAGGGGGGTTGCATTTACAGAGCACATTTTGACACACTGTATTCATAAATGGCAACACTAAGCCAACTATGGCACTAAGAACCAGTGAGATTTCATGGAAGACGCTGATGCGTATAGGTTATCTGGAACAGCAGTCAAGTAAAGTAATAACATGATATGAAATTGTATTAGAAAAATATAGTTCACTCTGATAAAAAGATTGACGATGTGAAAGATTCAGATCAAGTGTACTTAACCTGCAGCTGAAAGGAAAATAATGCATATATATATAATAAACTTGTTTCTATGTGTGATACTTACATCAACATTAACACATGTTTTTTTGTGGGAACCCTACCTTTAATACCCACCTTCTCTTGCATCTTTGTCTCTCTACATCTTTCCAGGTGATTAAAATTCACAGTGTCTTGTTGCAGAGCTTCAACCATCATTATAGGATGGATTTTCTTGCCTTTCAATCTACCTGCTTTCCGTTATTTTTACCCAGCTGTCTGGACTGCTCGTCTATGTCACGTTTATTTTATATTTGTCGCTTCACTGTACCTCTTTGTCTTTCGCTCCATCTCTGGCCTGTCTGTCCAAGTCCAACTTGTGTGAGTGCCTCTCAATAGGGTGCCAGATTGTCAACGCAGCCAGTAATGAGGTGTATGCTTCAGTCAGCATGTGAGGAGTTAATAAGGAAGCAGCAGAGGCCATCACACATCAACAACCATGAGTGTCTGTGTATGTGGATGTGTGCGTGTATGTGGATGTGTGCGTGTATGTGTGCACATATGGGGAGGGTGTGAAGGCAAGAGAGCCTCCTTGGCACACTTACGGCTGTCTGTCGACCGACGGGGGTATTGATTTGGAGGGGAAAAAGCAGACAGAAATGAATTCTGATCCACAGAGGTACTCCACAGTGCATGTCTGAGTGTGTTAGATTTTTTTTTTGCGTGCGTATGTGCAACAGTGTGTGCGTGTGTGCGTATGCGTGCATGCATGTGGGCATGTTTGTTCTCTTTGTCTCAGCATTTCTCCCAGTGTACATGATGTACATACAAATGAAGGGTTTGGTTACACCCCACTGCTCTCAGGGCTGTTGCTTGTGCACAAGGGTAAGCGTCTGTGCATGTGCGTCTGTGTGTATTTGCACCCAAATTAATGTTAGGGAGGCATTGATAACTAGGCTCAGGTGGTAAAGGATAGTAGTCCCAGCCTGTGTTTGTGTATGCATGTGTGTGTGTATAGCTTTGTTGTACAGGTATTTGTACCTAGATGCATGCATGCACATATGGATGGTGTGTTTATTTGCATTTGTAAAATGCACACTAAAACACTCCTCAGTTCATATGATTAAGTATTATTGAGGCTGAAAGACTTTTTTAGGACCCGTAATGGTGCATGTGATTGAATTCAATTTGAGTCTATAAGAAAAATACAGACACAAAGGTTACGGGCGAAAGATGCTTCTGCAGTTGAGTGAAAATCATCAGCTTTGCCTATAAAGAAACTCTGTGGTGCGAAGGAGAAAGAAAGCAGCGAGTGATCTTCGCTGGTGCGTCTGAAAGTGCCTGGGTGTTTTTGTTTGGCAGAAGAGGAAAAAAAAAAAAAAAAAAAAATCAACATAATGAGACCAAACTGCTTTTGTGTCTCACTCTCTTCGTCTTTCTTCTCTCTCCACCCTCTGTCTCCTTCTCCCTCCCATCCCACGATTCTTAGACAGCTGCTTCTGTGCAACCAAATTAACTGCTCCCCAGCTGCTTTCGGAAAGTGTGAAATAAATAAACGTTTTGCCTCCGAGGTATAGTGTTTTTGGTTACATATATATATAACGTTTAAACAGCTCCGGGTGCCGCCACAATTCAGTGTGTAGGTAACAAAATTTGCGATTCGATTTAGCTACCAATTTTAGTTGTAGTACTTTTTTTTTCCTACTCCAAATCCCCTACGACTGCTACTATATGACCCTATCTTTTACCACTCTGTGATCTTTCTGGCTACAAATATCCGATTTACAAGTCACCAAAAAAGAGTAATATTTCAACAGGCTGTCAGCAGGCATACTGTTTAAATCACTAGTCTTATCTTGCCTGTTCTCTTTCTAATATTTCTCCTCAAATATTGCCTTACAGATAGGGTATCCTTCCCTGCACATTTATCTTCCTTCTTTAACAAAATGTATGTCTGCACATGTCTGAGCAGTCAGAGATAAATAGTCATCTATTTCTGTGTATATTAGGATGTGCGTGTTACAGAAAGTTATTTCTTTAATATTTGCTACATAAGTACTTATGCGAGTGATATAATATACTACATAAAGGTAAATAAAAATCGTGCATATTTGTAAGTTGTACGGTATATTTACTGATTGTCATGCATGCAGTATAGTTCTTCTGTCCAATAGAAGTCTAAAATAGGATACCAATCATCTTTTAACATCACAAAACAGCCTAACTGTCACACATAAATGCACATATCCAAACGTAAACCCACACTGTACAATACTACATCCATCACTTGGGCTCAGGCTGACAGTTTTGTCAAAGTGAGCCGCAGGGGTTAGGAGAATGGCAGTGTGGGATTGAGTTCTCCCATCGGACACCGTTCTGACAGGAGAGGTAAAAAAAAGGGAGAAGAGAAAAGGAGGAATGAAGGAGGAAAAATTTGAGAATGTGTTACACAACCTTAGCAAACAGAAGGAAAGAAAGAAAAGAAAGGGTTGAGCTGCCATGGCTAACCCGTCAAAAAAAAAAAAAAAAAAAAAAAAAAAAAACCCCCCCGCGGG
>VURO01039657.1:33329-52863 GCA_015108175.1 Pelvicachromis taeniatus
CACGCCACAGGTATCACTTCAAAACCCTTTCAGATGATAAATCTTGATTATTCCCCATGAATAATACATTATAGCCTGGCTGCTGACCAAAGCAACTGAAATAATACAGTCACTGATTCTCAACCATGTGTGATGAGTGCTTGCCCCGAGTGCCAACAGACACAGCAGCACAAAACACCACAAAAGACATGAAAGGGAGTCATACAAATGTTGATAATCTAGGCCCTATAAGACCCCATCAGTACTGGAGTAGCTGTCACCATTTATCCCAGTATGCTGCATTCTGTTGATAAACTAACAACAAAAAGAAACAAAGGCTGCTTAGGGTCTTCTGTGGGCCACAGTGGCATGTGTGCTTGAATGTTCTCCCATATGTCTAAACTCCGCAAAAGCAGCACGCTACACAAAAACTACACACGTACATACTCAAACACAAACCTGCCCTCTGTGGTTAAGACAGAAAGAAAGAAAGGGGTGTGTTTGCATTCTCAGGAAAACAAAGCCGGATAAAAGAAACACTGGAACTAGTCAGAAAAAAAAAGGAGAAGTTAGTAATGACAGAAAGACAGAGAAAAGCTCTTTCCACACATATACTGAAGCCTTGAATCTTTCTAGACATTACCCACAGGAGGTGCATGTTAGAATGCAAATGAATCAGTTGAACCATAAAAGGGTCTTTACCCTGTCAGCTCCTCAGTACAAAGTCCATATGATATCTGTCGGAAACATGTGAGAACAGAGCATTTAATTCTCTGGAGATTCTCTCGTGCGTCCTGCCTCCTGCCTGCTTTGCCCAGGTGCCACCCCTCATGAAAACCGGGCAGAATGTCTCCAGTAATGAAAATGCATCTAACATGAAGCGCTACACATTGACAAACAGCCAATTCTATTGATGATAACCACACTCTATCAAGAATCCATCAGCAGTTTTCATTACGGCTTTGAAGTATTGGTCCATTTGATTGACAGTTATTTTATTTTAAGTTATTACAGACAGGACAGGCATGACTGGGGGATAGGAAAAGGAGAAAGAGAGAAAGAAAGGGAGAGAGAGAAAAACAGAGGGGACGAGGGACAGTGAGAGAAGACGAAAAAGAAATCCACTGGATCACCTGTTGAAACAAACAAACAAACAAACAAAAAAAGCAAAAGAAAACAAGCAAAAGCAACGCAGAGCAACACAATATGGGGACCACAATAACCTAGATAAGTGTGAATAACAGTAAATACTAAATATTAAATGTTATTGTGCAGCACGCAACACCGACAGCGCACGATGAGCTTTGAGGTAGCGGCCAAGGAAGATATAGTTTGTGTCTGTGAGTACCCGTGTGTACACCTGTGTGCATGAGCGCGCTTGTATTCAAAAGGTTTTTCCATGTAATGATCTGCTAGAGGGTGTGGGGAGCCATAGCTCCGCCCCCCAGGGCATGATGCAGGCATGGAGGAGATCCAGACCCCAGACTTCCAGAGGCGCCCACAGCACGAGAGGCCAAGAAAGACCACCAGTGCCACTCTCCTGGAAAGAGCCCCAAACGTGGGGTCACCCAGCAGCCATGGTGCACATGCCACAGGGGGCTGCAACGACGTGCCCGCGGGCTCTGCCGACAGCCAGCCACGCCAGAGCAGACCAAGCACCAGGCCCAGAGGCCCAAGGGCCCCCTACCACCCAGAGCCATGGGTGCCAGGCCCTGCCAAGCACCCACCAGGAGTGAGCCGGTACATAACCTGAGCACCCAGCCCCAGACGCCGAGAACCACCAACTCACCCACGGTTGAAGGAATCAGCCACCGGCAGGGAGTGTGGTGGGGGGAGATGTCCCCAGAGAGGTGGAGTCTAAGACCCGACCTGACATATAGACACAGACAAACAGGAACACACAGATACAAACATGTATTCCTACCCTCCTGCACACATATACAAATACTCGGCACTCGCCCAACGTGGAGACAAACAGAAATGGACACTGTACAAATACTCACAATCCCCTAGCATACTCTATACCCTAGGTCTAGGTGCCCTTGTCCCTGGAGGGACAACCCGCCCCCAGACCCAGGATATGTTAACCTTTTCCCCTGGGTGGAGACAAGCAGACCGCCTCCGGTTCTGCAGCAGCAGGGAGGCCCAGCATCCGAGACCTCGACCAGACGGCCGACTGCTCCTAAAAGCCCCCCCCGCGCTGATGGCGAACAGAGAACGAGGCTGTGTGAAGCCCCCAAACCCTCAATGTCTACGTGCATTTAAAATTGAGAGGTGGGCATCGGCGCCAGAGGTGAGGTTGAGTACTCAGACCATCCTCTGGATGCTGTATATCATGCCCACCCCCAAACCTTACACCCATTTAAGTCTCCATAAACTGGCTTCCAATATGTTTAATAATTCATTTTAAGATTTTAAGGTTACTTTGTGACCAGCCACCATATAGTGCAATGCATGCGGGTGCCAGGCCCTGCCAAGCAGCCACCAGGAGTGAGCCGGTACAGAACCTGAACCCTGGGCAGAGGAATCTTATATGTTGTGAAGGTGCAGCTGAAAACAAGAGGGGACAGTGTTTAACGGTCTGAGCTCCATTGCAGCTCTTTTGGAATTAGGAAATTAGGTCAGCTAAGCCTTATACTGCCATACTACTACTACTACTACTACTACTACTACTACTACTACTACTACACCACCACCACGATTAGGCAGATGGCAGATACAAAACACTGAATTTCCATGAGCTGGCAAAACCAGAGGCTTAGCTCTATTGCAGCTGCCAGTCATACTGTACATGAATACTTTATCAATCTAATTCCAGAATGTGGAGAGACTGTTATAATATTGGAGTATTATTTGATGCATGTAAAGTGGCTGCATGTAAAGTATTAATATTAAAGAATAACCTTTGAAGATAATACGTGATGCATAACCATGTGTGCTTTGTAAACGTAGAGGAAGATGTGGTGCTCGCTTCGAAACCTAATGCTTTTGATACGATACACGCAGAAGTGCTGCAGGAATGTAAGACATATGACGCATCAAGACGGAAACGACTGTCTAGGTGGCAGCTCACTTGAATCTCCCAAAACAGCAATGACAGCCAAGACCCCAAATTTTTGGATTATTGGTATAAATATAGAAACAGTTGCGCAGACAATTCGCATAACATGACTCAAACATGTCATCTGGCAGAAATCCATACAGCGGATCTGCCGAATCACGGGATCCACAAGGACAGTTGTAATAGACACACTTCAAAGTGAGTCCTAATAAAATTAAACGATTTTATTTGATTAAACCAGCATGTCTTGAGATTATTCAACAGAGGCACAATAGTGCATACACACAGATAAATCTTGAGATGAAAACCTGCTGTTATTTATTTCAGGACTGTCAGTAATGATACAATACCACTACAGGAGGGCACACACACACACACACAGCTCAGGGAGTAGAGAAAACCAGTGAGCCAGGTCTTTTCATCAGTTCCACTGCACTGCCTCGCATTGGGCCAATCTCACCACATCATTAATATGGTGAATGCTATTGTCATTGCATCTACAAAACAAAAGCACAGTTTAACATGGCAGGACGATGGATCAAATGTGAAAATGGGAGCTATTAAATATGTTTGGAGGTGAGTCAATGATGGTGTCTTGCGCGAGAGTGTAAGAAAGAAACAAATGAAACAAGAGGAAAGAAAAAGTTGGCTAAAATATTACTAGGGGAAGGTTGTGTGTGAGTCAGACTGAAGATGCGCATGCAATAGGCTATATGTAAGCCTTTAAGACATGCCATTACAATATTGAGAGATTGTTTTCATTGTGTTTTCATGTATCAGCAGTTCCAGTGTTTTAAAAAGAGGAGATTAGGAGAACCAGTGCGTTATGACTAAACCTATGTAAATGAATACTAACGAAAGCATGTGTTTTGTTTGTGCGACTGTGTGTGCATCCCTGTGGGTGCCTGTCTGCATGTTTGTATTCACAGAGGCCTTGCACATCCCACAATTCTTAGCCACAACACAGAGTGTTGTGTGTGAGGGTGTGAGGACAGGAGAGAGAGAGAGAGCGAGAAAGAGAGAGAGAATGGCCTTGCTGAGCAAATTTTACTCTTCCTCTCCCAATTTCTGTCCGTCTCCCCCTTGAATGTCTGTCTCTCTCTTGCTTTCTCTGTTCCCTCTATTTCCCACTGTGCCAAACACAGAAGACTTCTTTGTTATTCAGAGTAGGAAATGCAACTGGAGCCAAATCTGCCTTGGTTTCCGTTTGATATCATCCCTCCTTTGTTCCTGCCGTCTCCCATCGCCATGTGCTTGGCCTTAGATGGCATCAGTCAGACACATGGGAACAAGTCGGGCTTAGACAAGATATATCTCGTGATGTCCTGGATGTGTGACTACAAGTGTAGCTCGAGGTGACATTTAAGCTTATGCTGAGATAAAAGGTCAAATAGATGTTTTCCACTGAATACTAGAGTGAAAGGCCTGGTTTAACGCTGTTGTGTTTTGTACAGTGGATAGTGAATGCAGACTGCTTAAATAAATGCGTTCTGAGGATTTTTAATCATTTATTCTTCCATTTGATCAGAGCGAAACTGGGCAAGACAAAATATACTAAAATGTGAATTTAAGTCCAGGATCAGAATACTCAAAAACATATTTGGATCACAGCTCTGCAAGAAGGTTCTTCATATGACAAATTATATTGTTTTACCAACGCAGAATCAGATACCAAAAAAATAAGGATAATTTTGAGCACAGTGCACGGCTGTGCAAAATGAGCTCATGACTCAGCTGATACCATTCTATGCATTCAGCTGGTATTTCCCATATAAGGCATGCCACTCAAGCTGCTTTAGCCTGCCCACAGTTGCTGCACATCTGCAAGCTGCTTTGCAACCCACCTTCAAACAAACTCCTTTTCATAGTGTATCTGACTTAATGATCATATTTGTTGTCATTGGTATCTGCTCTGTTCTGTGATGGGATCTTGTTACTGCTCTCAGTGTTTTTTTTTTTTACTTTCCATATATGCACAAGGATGAGTGGGGATGTCCTAGAACAAGCAAATACCAAAATGCAACCGAATATATATTACTGCAGATGAACATAACGTTCCTTTGTGAACGTTATGAACTGTTTCCGCCAAATGTATGAAAAACAACCGAAAGGACCGTATGGGTGACAAGACAACCTCTCTACAGACACTGTCAGATATGACTATTATGAGGTGTCTTTCAACATACATGCCAACATTCCTGAAGCAACTGAGCATGTTTCAGTATGTGTGTGCGTGTCTGTCTCCTTCGATCCTCCCTAACCCCTAGAGAGGAAGACAGAAAAATCCCTACACTGAATACTAATAATATTCACCATGATCACTTCTCATTCAGATGACTAGCAGTTATGAGCTCAACATCAAAAGCTTCTTTCATCTGCAGAATAAGTGAGAATAAAGGATTTAGTAAATATGGGAAAGAGACTTTAGAATCAGTGCAAACTCTTCTTTACTTGTTCAATCCCTTGCTACAGAGTCATCAGTTCAATGCCTGATAACCCTATCTTGTGTTTATGCATGACATTGTTATATTTCATTTAATATCAATATACATGTTTTGTTTAGATATACATATTTATTCAAACGTCTTCCAAACATAAAATAACAAAAAAGGTAGATGTACAGTTATATATAAAGAGGCTTGAGAGACTGTATTATTGTAGGGTCTTTGCCTAACAACATAAAGTGCTTTGAGGCGGCTGCTGCTGTGATTTGGTGCTATATAAATAAAACTGAATTGAAGTGAACCTGAATAGTATAATTTGGCCTTCAATACATTTAGGCCCATAATTATTTCGACAATAGTTGTAATTTTCTCTCTGTGGACCACCACTCTGGATTTTAAATCAAACTGCCAATATTTGACTGAACTGAAGACTTTCAGCTTTAATTCAAGGGATTTAACGCAAGGACTGCATTAACCTTTAGTAATTATCAGCATTTTTATACATGGTCCTTAATTTTGTGAGGCCCACAAATAATAGGATATGATTGGCCATTTCACTTAATACATCACAACTAAGGCTACGTCCACACGTACCAGGTATTTTTGAAAACTGAGATTTTTCTATGCGTTTGCACCTTCCGTCCGTAACACGTAAACGGCGTTTTCGATCACTGAAAACGGAGATTTTTAAAAACGCCGGCCAGGGTGGATATTTTCGAAAACTCTATTTACGGGTTTACGTGTGGACGAGGAAAACGATGAAAACAGAGAAAACACAACGTCAAATGGTGTGCGCCTTTTTTTGACGTTACACTGTGTACCACGTTATTTTGTTTCGGTGCAATGAATTGCTACAATGGCGGACTTAGAGAAAATAATGTTACTGTTAATTTGACTATCTGCAGTGTTTACAGGCTTACACACACACATACACACAGTTACTGTCTCTTCTATGCGCCATCTCTGTTTACCATTTCCTGCCCAGGCTTCTAGACTTCTGATTGGCCAACATTTCTACACGGTTAGGATTATATCGCCACCTGTTGCTTTGGCATGTTCCTGACAGCGTTTTTCTTCGTTTTTGGCGTTTACATGTGGATGAAGATATTTTTCAAAACTGCATGTGTGGATGGGATTTTTTTTTTTTTAAAAACGAAAAATCTTCATTTTCAAAAATACCCGGGTACGTGTGGACATAGCCTAATTAACCACATAAAAGATCTGGAGTTGATCTGAAACATTGGACTTGCATTTGGTAGCTGTTGACAAGAAATCGCCGTATGAGTTTCAAAAAGGTGTCAATTCAAGTGTGCAACATCACCATTAGTATGAAAAACTTAAAGACACCCCAGAGAAATAGCACAAACAAGGAAGGGCCAAATCAAAACACTGGTATATTCTGAAACAGAATGAGGGCAGAAAAAGACCAAACAAAACCATGTAAAACGACTAAAGTTATCTCTTCAAACATGAAATAAAGATGAACTTGTACCGGGATGATGGTACGAGAGTATTTAAAAAAGGTTGAAATTAAAGAACAGCTCACAATCCATAACATAATCTATCAAACATAGTGGAGGCACTGTTATGGCATGGGCATGTGATACCAGGAGACTAGTGTTTACTGATGATGTGACTGCTGATAACAGTAGCAGGATAGATCCTGAACTGTACACTGCTATATTCTGAGCTCATATTCAGCTTAATACCGCAAAACCGATCAGTCCGTGCTTCACGGTGCAAATGGATGATGAGTCAAAGCCTATTGCAAAAGCAACCCAAGAGGTTCTCAAGGCAAAGAAACTGAATATTCTTCAGTTTTTAGGTCAGAGAGACCCCTAAACAAGCAGTAACTGAAGGCTATGTAGAGCATCTTAGGACACCATTTGGCAATCTGCATAGCTTCTAGAATTTAAGCAGCCACTGATTGCAAAAGATTTTCATTTAAGTATTAAAAAAATTCTATTTAAAAAGATGTTAGCTGTCTAATTAAATTTGGGCCTCTGAAAATGAGGGACTATATATTGTTGTAATTCCTAAATAGTTATTGCAGTAGTTTTGTTAAACTCCTTCAATTAAAGCTTAAAGCTGGCACTTCAATCGCATCTTGATTGGTTTTTAAAATCCAGAATGGTAGTGTGCAGAGGCAAAACTGTGAAAACTGTGTCACTGTCCAAATATATAATAATGGAATAATAATGGAATATTTTTTGCTCAAACTACTGAGCTGTTACGGGTGAAGTGATTTGACTTTATTGTCATTTTCACATCAGGTAGGCGATTAAAACTGAGCAACATTTCAAGTGTTTGTTTTCATATTAAAAAACAGAAGGTGTAAGTCATGTGCTGAAGGACAAAACATAGCGTAGTACTACATTCACGCCTCCGTTTTCCTGTCTCTGAATTGGACATCATTTCAGAATGACTCTTTTACACGTTATCCATCTACCATGGATTCATCCCATAAGCTGAGGCTGGGCAGTTGTTGAGTGTGTTAAAAGAAGAGATAAGAGGAGAGGATGGCAATCCATCACCTCACACTGACAGCCTTGCACGTTGTCTCTCTCTAGGGCTGCTACGCTGCCATGCTCCTCTGCAGCTGCTCCTCTTCTCTTCTCCTGTCACTTCTCCTCCTGTTGTCATCGCTTTTCCAACATACCCTGGTTTCCTCTCCTTTGCATCTCCTCCCTTCTACTCTGCCCTTGTGTCCCATTTTACCCTTGTGTCCTCTCACTTCTTCTACCTATTTAGTATGTCAGTTGCATTGATGGTTATCAGCTGCTGCCCACCCACACTGCAGTGCTGTGTCACTTCATTAGAAGTGTGAAAAGATGACCTTGCACTCCTTCTCCATTTTCTTCCTTTACTCTAAGTCGCACACTCCTCCCGCTGTCCCTTTTCCATCATCACTCTTTCTCCCATGCTTCAAGCAGCCAGTCAACCCGCCAATCTCTGCCCTTCTTCTCCTTCATCCACTCACATTGTACCTTATCTTTTCCTTGTCTGTCTAGTTCATTTTCCCCTGCCCTCATTGTTCTCCTTCATTATCAAATTCTGTCATAATGTCCCCTGCTGTGCCACCCCGGTTATTTATAGCTAACAGTAGGTGGTGGATTGCTGATGTTGAGAGGTGGGCCATCTTGCGCCCTGCTGGAGCTCACACATTCACCCAATATTCCTGACATTTTCAAACATATGCATACAGAAACAAAGGCACATTCAAACCATCTATTCTTATGTATGGCTACTTGTGTCACATATTTTTCAAGCATGCAGCTTTTAAACACCTACCTGTCTCTCAGACATGACGTAGAGGTAGTTGCGGTCAAGAGAGAAGGCCATATCCCTGAGGACAGGGCTCCCGTCCTTGATAACCGAGATCGTTTCATACTGAACACCACCGTGAGGAGGCCCATCAACACGAATCTGACAAAAAGCAGAACACAAAGAGGTCAGCTGTTGCTATTAATACCTCAGTGACAGCAGGAATAGCAAAACCTGATAAAAATGATTGACAAGAATGACAAACATGATTCGTTTTTTTGGTTTTAAAAAAACAAAAAAAAACACTGAAATTATTTAGCTACTTGGAGATTCAGTTGGAGGTGGAGATTCTCCTTGAGGATTGCTTCCACTGCAAAGAACTGAATATGACATAAAAGTAATCATTTTCATTTTTATTAAAGCTTTTTTTTTTTTATAATTGCCAACAACTGTGCAACAAACCATAATATTTTCATAGCATGACTGTGCAACAAACCATAATATTTTCATAGCATGAGGTAATGTAAGTTCCGTGTAGGACGAGGTTATAAAAACTGCACTGAATTATTTGTGGATATTATTAGACCTTTGTGAAACGTGAGCTGTGTTTTGGTTTTCTCTTTCCCTCGGTGAATGATGTATTTGCTCAGTAAAGCTTTGAACTTGAAGCCAAGACCACCTTACTGCAAAAGCAATGGAAACGAATTTAAATGACTTATAATCGGCACCTGACCCAAAAGGGCCAGTGCTAGCCTTCATCATTCATTAGATCCCCTTGGCCAGACATAAACACACCAGCAAATCTTGAGGAGCAGCACGGGTTGTCTAAACTTGAGTGGGGGGTTATCTGACATTTCTGTGATGTCACATATCACTAGGTCCTCCCCCAACCATGAAAGCTGATGGCTCTATCATCTGTCCATCGTTGCATGCCTCCATCCACCCAAATATTCATCTGTCTATTCAAACAATGACAGCACCAAAGAGTTGTCAGGCTCACAGAGGGGAAAGTCAAGGTCATATGTCTGTCAAAACAAGATCTACAGCGAAAGTGGGGAGGGGGCGTGTGTGAGAAAACGAGTGCACGCACAAACTGTTGTGTATAAATGTGTGAGCAAGACCGTGTGTCAAACTGCTGGATGATCAAATAAGAGAAATGTGATTTAAGTTCACACAAAATCCCCGGAGCTTTCCCCTTCAAAGCTTGAGGGTTAGTTGGGTACACGACAGCAGGCACCATAGTTAAGGAACAAAGCTCAAAGTGGTTAAGCCTTCCATGGCTGACCTACATCTGACCTTGGCAGACTAATCCAAACACTGAAAACAGGACATATGTGAAAACCATATGTAGGAGGAGAAAGGCAGGATGTGGGGGCCGTGCCAGTCTTCATCTGGTTACTGACACTGCAGTGTGGAGGGAGACCTCAGCAAATATGCTCATCCATAAAGCATGTCGGCGCATGGCCAGGCCAGCGCTGTTCTGTTCACTACTGTGTCAGTGTGGGTGTTGTGTGAGTGCATTTTTGTGTGTGCACCCGTAGGAGCAGTCTGTCATGCTGTGATATGTGTCCTAGCAGCCTGCCACTAGGGATCACAAGATAACCCGACCTTCCCACTGCAGGCCTGCAGTTCATCTGAATCAGATCGCTATCACACAGTCTCTCACCACTGTCCAGGGGCTTTTAAATTAACATTTGGCCAGAAAGAGACTCACACACACAGATGTCTATGAGTGTGTAAGGAAGAAAACCTCTACTCTCAGGACACTTTGTTAAAAGAAGAACATACTAGGCCTACCAGCCACAAGACAGTAGAGCTGCTCTATTAAGACAAAAATTGTTTTTCTTGTGTTTTTGTTCAGTATTAAAACTACAACTACCGTATATCTTCTAATAGTGGCCTGTCTCTTATTGACGCCTGTTTCTAATAAACGCCGATTTGAAAACATGTCACGACAAATAGACGCTGGTCTCCAATAGTTGCCGGGCGACCTTCAACCCGGAAGTCCCTCCGCGCTGTCGTCGGTCCTCCCGCGTCTCATCACTCGGCCAGCTGTTTCCAATCAGCTGTCATCTACGACCAGCAGCATTTAAGCTGGATGTGCGGCAACCGTCGAAGTGGGATTATTACACTGAACTGGAACTGTCGGCTAGCGAACCGGCTAATTGTGGTTATCTGGTCTTTTTACTTCATTTCAAGGAGAGTTGGGCGGAGAGAAGTTTCAGGGAGCACCACTCGTGCACTGGGCTACCACAGACAAGGAGACACTCGGGAGCAAAGGAGGAGCACAATTGAGAACTGCATTATTTGTGAACTGTTGGAATACGTTTTGGAGCACTGTAAGTAAGTCTTTTCACATCAGTCTAAAAACTGCGCCTGGGTCCTCTTTCCCTCTCACTTCCGCAACAAGTCCATATGAGAAGGGAATAAGAGCCGGTCTCCAACAACCGCAGGTCTCTTTTAAACGCCGGGCCGGCCGGATAATTTTTTGAATAAGCGCCCGGGCTACTTTTGGAAGATATACGGTATTTAACACGATCATCCTATAAGGTTGGGTGACTGGTCAAATAGATCAGCAAATGGATGAATCTATTGTAGGTTGTTGTTTGCTATATTTTTTGGCAATTGTATTTTGATCATTTAGCCTACATATTTAGTGTACTTTAGAAATTAACTTGATTATTAGTGATTAGCGTATTAGGTTGAGTTGCTGAATGTGCCATAAAGGTTGTGCCTAGACCCCCCGCTACGTTCACTGACAGAGAATGTGCAACTTTTTTATTTGTTTTTTAATATATTTTTTAAACATATTATCCAACCTTTTTACCCATCTACTTTGAAACACAAATTACACAGCATAATTACAAAACAGGTTGAGGTACACTGTTTTTCTTATCAATAATAATTTTCAGCTTATCTTGTTTTTATTGTAGGTGTTGGAAGCCAAAATTAAAATTGAAAATAAAATTAGATTAATTGCCCAGTTCTGTTTTAAAAACGAAAATAATAATAATGCATGAGACATAGTGAATCTTCTTCCGTCGTCCGCAGTCTAATACTACTACACTAATACTCGCTTTCTCACTCTTTGCTTCTATGTATGCTTTTCCCAAAGGCTTAGACTTCTAGCTCACAAAGAAAACCGAATAAGCATTATTGACAATGATACTCTCACCATCCCACCACGTAAACACAAGCACACTCACATCCAGATTTTTTTTCTTTTCTACAGTAACTGTAAATCTTGCAAAGACTGTTATATTAACACATATGTAGACACAAATATGTAGACACGCTTTTAGAAAGTATTAAAAAAAAATATGTACGTTTGTGTGAATTGGGTCAGTTTAATATAAGTACTTTCCACGGCAGACTCACCTTTGTGGGCGAATGAGAGAAAAAAGAGAAAATGAAAACCCTGAGCAAGTAAATGGAGGCACCAGTGCTTAGTGGACCAAAAATAATTCTGTCAAAGACTCCCTCTCTTTACCACACTCCCACACTACTATTCTACCAGTCAACAACAGTACCACCTGAGTAAGCGAATCTCATGCTCAAAACATCTTTTTCTCAGCATCGCTTTACTTCAACATTTAGCCTGCTCTCTCAGGTACTTAAATCTATCCCATCTTTGCACTGTACAACCTTGCATTATTTATCAGCCCGGGTGAAAAGGCTGCAAACAAGTTGGATTCATACCCTCAACTGCCTCACAATATTACTGCCCCTCTATTTTAAGACTACCCATCCATGGAAACAACCCCTGATACCCTAGAGACCTTTCCCTTGGTCCGTCCTGGCCTGACATGGTTCCCTTTTCAACACCACAGCCATTAGCTAGCCTCTCTCTATCACCAGCATTAGAGAGCTGCAACTGAGTATAGCTGAGTAAGAGGGGGAAAAAAGTAAAGATAGATGAGATTGTTGAAAAAACAGTCTACATTCTCCCTCGAGGCCACCACGGGCAACTTTTTGTTGAAGAGAAAAAACACAGCGCTGTCATGAAATGATGAAAAAAAAACATGATCAGGGTGAAAAGATGAAAACAGGCAACATAAAAACTTGACGCAGACAGATAGTTGTGATACTTGGTTTGTTAAAACTATCATGAGGCAATAGTTTAATTATAGAAGATTTAATTTTTTTTTAAAAATATAATTAGTTTTCTTAGTGAGTTGTAAACTACAAACTTAATGTAACCAGAAGTGGTGTATTTGGCTTGAAAACGTCAATATGCACATCTGAACTCTGCAGGTAACCAGTACCTTTTGCCGTGCTGCCAAAACCGAGCAAAAACAAAAGATTTTTAGAAAATTACATTTGCTTTTATTTACACACTTTCTATCACAATACCTAGTCAGCATTAAGTGGGTAGCTGTTGGGGGTGGAGAGTGGGGCTGGGGTGGTTGGCCAGCATGGAAGCCATGGCAGAGGCATCAGAGGCCTCCCCTTGTGGCTACAAGGCCCTGTGCCAGTGGGGTGCTTTTGATCAGACCATGTAAGCACCCTGAAAAAACGTTTGAAGATTGACCAAACTCCAATTCAAATTGCCCTTCTCCCTTTTTCCCTGTCCTGTTCTCTCTCTCTCTCTCTCTCGCTCTCTTTTCCTTCCTGGTCTCTGTGGTTTTGAACACAGTGCCAGACACTGGATCCCCAACTGCGAGAGTCCGTGTGAAGCAATTTGCTTGAGTGCTGAATAAATCCTGCGTATAAAGTGCTTCAAATGTGTGTTTGTAGTGTGTTGTGGATGCTGCTGCTAGAGTAAAAGGAATGGGAAAGGACATAAAAAAAGAGCAAATAAAAAAAAAAAAAGAGAGAGAGCAACGTTAAATGTAAAATATGCTAAATGCTAAAATGGTTTTGATTTGGTCTCAAAATACAACCATGAAGTGACATGAGATGTAACAGCATGTTTATGTCTATAGATTGGTGTCTATTTCACAGCTTGCCCCGTTCCAAGTGTTTGTTCAACAGCTGCTAACTATTACCTGAGAACTGTTTTCTTTTTAAATATGTGTGGAAATCTTATTTTCAAAACTTAGCCTTGAGGGAGGTTAGTGTTCTGAAAAGAGAGACAAGCATGTGTACCGCTCGTTGCCAAGACCAATACAGATCCAGAGAGTGCACATTATTTTACCACTATATTTCAGCTAGCAGAGCAGAATGTAACCCACATATGAGAACCTTTACCAAACCACAGAGTACAGCACACTAACACCTTGTATCAGGATAGAATTAAGTCATACTGTAGGTCTTCCACCTACATGTTGTACCAAAATAGTCAAACAAGAGTTGATTTCTGGGAGATTTATGCTCTTATGGCTGAATCTCAAAGAGAGAGACGGAGAGTCCCTGAGTAACCTATCTGGCAGCTATCTTCTGCATCTGCGCTAATCCAGTTCAGTAGTCTTGAGTGTTGAAGTGATAGGCATTGCCTTTATCTGCTTGATCCCACACACTGGATTAGATTGTGCAAAAGTACACCACCGCACGCTTTCACACGCTGTCTCAATACACAGAGATACCACAGCAGCAGCTCTGTTTAGGAAAATGGGACTTGTATTCAGCGAAGGTCAAATACAGTTTAAAGACAACCCGGAGATCTGACATTGACCATGATGGACTTTCACCAATCAAGCCCAGTTTATCCAATACAACCATTCTCTGCCTTGCCAAATAGCCTTGAACATGGTGTTGAGACTTCTACCTCACATATTGGATCATATTACAGTTGATAAACTGCTGACCGCATTTTAAGCACCAGTGATGCTTATCGTGATTTCAAAAGCTTTTGTGATAGCCAAAGGCACTCTTATGCCATCAGGTTTTGCATTGCAAGCACACCTTTAAGAAAGAATTTCCAGAAGCACAAAATTTGTCTTTCGCTTTAAAACCCCTCCAAATGCTTGAGAATGTCAAGGAAACAGCCTTGAACTAGACCTAGAAACACAAGAAAGCTACACTAAGCTCCCATAAATGATTTTAGATCTTCTTGATGTGAGCCCCTAAACACATTTATATACGCCTTGAGGCGACTGTTGTGATTTGGCGCTATATAAATAAAATTGAATTGAATTGAAATGAATTGAATATACGCAACTACATTTGCGTTCATCTGCAGTATATACATATAGTTTTACACAGGAGTGTGAAAGATCGATCACACTGGGGTGTGAGGTGTGCTGATAGAACCACCTTCCGGGGATGGCCCACCATCCACCGTTCCAGAGTATTGAACACAGCAGTTTATTTCAAAGATGCTAGAGTCTAAATTATAGAAAAGCTGTCCTTTTGCATCTGTGATGTGACACCAATAATGGGATTGGGCTCAGCCTTCCAACTCCCAAAAGCATGCTTACTGTATAAATGGCCCCTTGCCATCAAATTGAATCGCACTAGTTACATATTTATTTATTTTTAAACATGCAGGGTTTCTTAAGGAGGCTTTTTTAAAACCTAAACTACAATATTTTCCAAAACATATTCGTGCATAAACCCAACCAAGTATGTTTTAGTGCCTCAACTTAACTAGTGACTAGTTAAATGTTGGTGCAAATGAAACAAATCAGAACGTGTAAGTCATGGGGAAAAAAAAGTGAAAAATCAAAGCCAAAACAAGACACGAACCATGGCTGACAAACTTCTGATTTACTACACCATCTCCCAACCTCCCAATGCAGACTTTTTCCACTCTTCAAAGGAGGACTGTTATCTCTAAATCCAATACTGCCAGGTCTGGTGGTATAGATCTGATATACCAGTAGCTTCTGAGAGAACGGCAGAGTTTGACGCCCTGGGATATGTTGATATGGACACATACTAGATGAAGTCAGATCCTTTAGGCGTAGGATTGGGAATGCATCAGTAAGAGTGGACTGGTGGTGTGAGTAACACTGGGCAAAAAAATGAATTGCCAACACACCAGAAGTAAAATAGCAGTAAGACACCAATTCGTTCTGATTTTAAGGACATCGGTAAAAACAGAGGAGCATCTTCATGATTCATAATACCTTGAGTAGTCAAAGGAACACAGTCAATGAGCAGTCTTACAGACAGACACGAAGCTGGTTATGTTCCACACCTTGCAGAACCCTGTGTACCAACGAGGCTCACTATGTCTATTTTCATGTTTGTCCTGGAAACCCAGCTTGAAATGTAGCAGACTGCTATTGTATTTCTCTACTTCAGGTGGAATGGGTTCAGGCTACTCAGCTGCCTGTGCGCGAGTCTCCCCCCACCCCCTTTTCATCCCCCTCCTTATTCTGCACACTGGGAGAAAACATGGAGCCTCTCTCCGCCTTGATAACGCATCTAATCCATCACCAGTGTCAGGCTGAAGAATTCTGGTGTCAGTAGCGAGGAGCGTGTAGAAATGTCCTGTGTATATGTGTGAGACGACTCCCAACAGCCCAGTATGCCATCTCTTTTGTTCCTGTTCCTGTTGTACAATATAAGCTCCCATAAGGCTTATGTTAGCTTGTGTCAGTTCCCATTGGACAGGCTGAGGTTGGAGAGACCACATGTTGGTGAGGAGGAAAACACAAAAGAAGGCAGGAAGAGGGTGAAGGTGAATAGGAAAGAAAAATTATAAACAATTACAGAGTTCGGAGGAAATGTAAGCAATTTTTAAAGAGGTTACATATTATTGGAGTGGGAAAAAAATGAAAATAGACATTGGAATTAGGATAACCACAAGAGACATCAGTCTTTTTGTAAGTGGAATTTTCTTCCCCTCACCTGGCTCATATGGTGGCAGTATATCAGCTAAAGTGACCCGAGCCTTTAGTTAATACAAGGGGCAATTACTTCACATTTTTTGGCAGGGCACCATAAAGCCTATTGATTTGGCTCTACGCCCCATGAACAAAGCAGTTAACCCTCTCCTCTGTAGCACCTCTTCTCATCCGTTTGAAAAGGAAAACAAAAGCCTGCCCAAACGCCCCAACAAATCACACATGCTGACCATTCAAATGGCCAATTTTTTGCTCCCATTAAATATCGGTGAGTATCACTAGCAAACATTCTATTAAACTGACTTCCAGAGACCAATGCTGCAATTTGCCGTCTGGATAATAGCTATATCCAACAGTCGTTCAATGAAGTTTTAGCTCTGCAATATTGCCATCTCTCTCGCTCGCATAACTCGCAACCCAAAACATGATTATATCAGCACTTTCTTCTGTTTGCCCCAGAGTGAAAAAAGAAACCAGAGGACCACGGCATGCATTAAGGGGTCTGTGGTGGGATGAGATCAGGCCTCAACTCTAATCAGCCCCAAACACATATTAAAGCACAGCAGCACAATGTTAGGCCTATATTTAGCTCCACATTAAAACACTGAACAGAGACCAGCGTGCTGCTGCTGATGGACAGAGTCCAGAAAGGTTCACAGAGAGCAAAAACAGAGGGATGTGGTGGGAGGGATTTTCTGCTTAGTCATTAAAATCTGGGTTTGTCAGTATGATGGAGCTATTGTTCCTATTTGCACATAGAAAACTGCATTCTGGTGATGCCAACAACTTTAAGTTGAATATATATGCAAAACATTACACGTTTACATAACTATGCATAAGCCCCACACACAATTCCAAGTTATGAGCACGAAATAACAACTGCCTCTGCGCGAAACCCCGTCTTCTAATAAGGAAACGTTCTCTCCGGGGATTTTTTTTCCTTCTTTTAAAGACGGAGCTTTGACTGATGCGATGTACGTGTCGAAAGAACAAAGAAAAGCTATACCTATTTTATGTGAGTAAATAAGCGAGGGACAAAACAATCACGAAACTATTAGATGCAGCACACACAGCTACTGATGGTTAGACAAAAGTTATTAGAGGAATGTCAAACAGACTGAACCAGAAGAAAATATCACTTTACTGCTTTCTCCCTCGGTGTACTTCAAAGTAGATCACAAAGATATTTGAATCAAGAAGTAGCTCAGAAAAGGTTCAGGTGAGGGGCAAATTAGCTGAAATCGTTTCAATTTCTCCCACCGGATTTGTAAGATTTAAATGTGGGACAAGACTGGCAGGTAGATGTGATACTAGGAAATTATAGCCAGTGGGATCCGTACAACAAATGAGAATATAAAAAGCACTTCAACCAAGACTATATTTCATACTTGTAATGTGTTTGAACTTGAATAATCTCCCTATATGTTTCATGGGCTGGTTTATATTACTGAGGTGAAGTTGGTAGTGGTAAGTGAACATGCTTTTGACGAATGCATTATACTGTGATAAGGCCTTGACACTCATTGAAGTTTTCATTAAGGCCACAATATTACAGGCTTTCTTTCTGCTGGACTATTATAGATAGGCATGTAATGAGACGAGAAGAACATGAGCGAGAAGACTAGAAAAATGAGGGCGACAAGACATAAGATTACACCTAGTAACTGAATACTATAGATAATCTGAAATAGTCTAGTTTTTGTTTATTTCTGGCAATGTCCTGTGATTGCACGCAGCATGTACTGAAAGTATTTTTCTCCCAGTCATTCTTATTTTAAAAAATTATGTGGTTATTCATAGCATGTTAGATAAACACAACATATGATCCACAGGATATTTTTCCCAAAAGGAACCTACATTCCCAGTTGTATACCGCACAAAAAATAATAAAAAATATATTACCATCATTACAATGTTGTTTTTGGTATTTTTTTTTACTGCCACTGGCTTTAAATAATTAAACATAATGCTATGGTAAGAAACAGTTTCAAAGATGTCTGGGTGGGTAAGCCAGAGGTCCATCACCTTCACATCCCATTACACCCTTCCACCCTAAATTTCAAAACATACCACATGTAACTCTATGGAGACAGACATCACAATCCTTAACCTCTCCATCTACCAACTTCCCAGCAACTCTTGAATAATTAGAGCTCCCCCTGTAATAAAGAGGGTAGGGACAGGGGTAAGATGAACGCCACTCTGGGAACCTTTAACCTTTGCTGGCCAATAGAAACAAAGTAGAAGGGGGAAGGGTTTAGAACATGGGGTGGACTATGAGGGGTAAGGGTTATCCAATCAGTCCTTTTGCAGCAACACAGTGATGCTACTGATGGGTTAAGGAGGGGTTGGATTGTCTGACCCTATTCAAACTATTAGCAAGAAAACCAGGCCAAAACCCCTGTGCTGGACAAGGGTTGCCATAGTAACCCCTCTCCCCCTGGGCACAAGATCAGCAGGGAATCAGCCGAAACTGTGGTATGTCTGTGTAAATATATGTATATGTCCACAGATATTCTTGGATATTTTTTAAAAAAAGCTGTTATGTCATCAATATTGTTTCAGTCACGAGGCTCAAGCTGAACTGATTAAGAGAGTGCTGCGCTCATTTTTAGCCTCTGTCCTTCACAGGCCTTTTGATTGTTCCCCCACTCCCAATTAGAACATGTGGTAAGATCAGCTTGCCAGGAAATTATAGCATTCCATCAGAAACAGTCTCTGAGACCGAAAACAGGATACGCTGGGCAATAACTGCAGTTAAACCGGAATTTTCTCCGGAGCTTAGCTTTAAGGTGCAGTTGCAGCACTATCACTTTGACTGTATGTCTATTTGTTCGTATTCACTGAAATGTGTCAAAGTGTAGCTTTACTGTTTAAAAGTTATTGATCGTTTCTTAGTTCTTAGCTATAGTTGAAAGTATCCTAAAAAATGCATAATGTGTAACACAGTATTTGAAATTAAATCGGAATAATCAGGCAAAAAAGAAATTATTATAAAAAAATGTTGGTACAGCATTACTCTATATTAGTGTTAATAACAACAACATACTTAG
>VURO01039667.1:0-10409 GCA_015108175.1 Pelvicachromis taeniatus
CCTATGGTCACGAGCTGTGGGTAGTGACCGAAAGAACGAGATCGCCGATACAAGCGGCGGAAATGGGCTTCCTCCGAAGGGTGGCTGGACTCTCCCTTAGAGATAGGGTGAGAAGTTCGGCCATCCGGGAGGAGCTCAGAGTAGAGCCGCTACTCCTCCACATCGAAAGGAGCCAGTTGAGGTGGTTCATCTGACAAGTATGCGTCCTGGACGCCTCCTGGGTGAGGTGTTCCGGGCATGTCCCACCGGGAGGAGGCCCCGGGGCAGACCCAGGACACGCTGGAGAGATTATATCTCTTGGCTGGCCTGGGAACGCCTTGGTGTTCCCCCGGATGAGCTGGAGGAGGTGGCTGGGGTCTGCTTGGGCTGCTGCCCCCGCGACCTGGGCCCGGATAAGCGGCAGAAGATGGATGGATGGATGGATGGTGTGAATGTGAGTGCAAATGGTTGTCTGTCTACATGTTAGCCCTGCGACAGACTGGCGACCTGTCCAGGGTGTACCCTGCCTCTCGCCTCAAGACATAGGCTCCAGCACCCCCCTGAAAAAGATGCGCGGAAGTGAATGGATGGATGAATACCACTCTATACAAATGTGAGTTTAAGGCAGCCATATTGTGTGGTTTGGCAGAGAGTATGATTCTTAACTTACAAGCATCTTTTTTTTTTGTCCCATTTGGATCTTTACCTATCAGAATTATTGTCTGAAGGTCAGGAAAGATGCCCAACGGATTTTATTCTATCAAAAGGACCATCTCTTCCCCATTGATAGAGCAGAGTATAGAACAGCCTGTTTCTAGTCTAGCTGTATATGGTCTAGTCCAGGACAAACCATTGTCATTGCCCAATTCTGACCTGAGTCCTCAGTCCTGGTTCAAAGTGAAATGTGCTTTCAGGCAAAGCGTAAGAGGGAGCTCCAGCTTAAAAAAGAGTAGGAGCTCAAGTGTTATTTTAAAGTGTTTGTTCATACCGCTCAGATAGAGGCAGTCTTGATTATAAAAAAAAAAAACATAAACTTATCTCTGAGACTTATAGGCAGCATCTTTGGGATGTGAGGAAAACACAAAGTCAGTCCGACCTTGATTTTGCAAATGGTATTCTCTTTGATCAGTGGTGTATGGCTTGTCAGGAAACTAATTTAGCAACAGTGCATGAGTTAATGCTACTGGAGGAGTCTAAGAACTGTGTGCCTGAAGGTAATAAGATTTACCTTGGTGACCACAATGTGACCACTTTGCAGCAGACTGCCACTCTAGCACATGAGTTTTTCCTAACACACTATGGTAGCTTTATGAAACCTGCCTTTCCCTCAGATGCCAGAAAGGCAGATGATAAACAGTAACATCTTGACAATAGAAAAACTGTGCTGGTCACTGAGGGACAGACTGTGAGACTCTGGTGTAGGCTTGATACCAACAGTGAGCCCTGGTTAGTCTCTGTGTGCAAAAGGGCCAGATAGATGTCTGCAGGGCTCGTGTCAGTAACAGGGAAAGCTGAGCATCAGTGACCACTTACTATACTACTTGGCAGTTTGCAGTTCCTCATTCTTTCCAGTGTGCAGCTACCATGTCTACTTTTGATGCAAGTGCTGTAGTGAGA
Organism: Pelvicachromis taeniatus; assembly: GCA_015108175.1. Lineage (NCBI taxonomy): Eukaryota > Metazoa > Chordata > Actinopteri > Cichliformes > Cichlidae > Pelvicachromis > Pelvicachromis taeniatus. The sequence continues at coordinate 1,597 of VURO01039667.1, forward strand.
GGTGTGGGAAAGAGCAGAATATATGCACCTCTTCTCCACTTTCATATCCAGTTAAAGCTAGCCACTGGTATTTTCCCAGAAGCTGTGAGTAAAGCACTTCTAGTGAAAGGTGTTGAATTCTTTATGGTTAATGATGTAGTTGGTGGTAGCGTGTATCCAGAGGTCATAGATGTGCTGGTTCCTGAATCTAGAGCTGTGTTCCAGCAAGTGCCACGGTCTGCCATGGTTCTGGGTCATTCTGCCCAGAGTTTTGAGTTTATGGCGTTTTTCTGATTTCTTTGTAATGTTTTAGTGTTTTGTCATTTACTGTATTTTCCGGACTACAAATATGAATATGAATATTAGCCGCACAACTTGAAATTATGAAAAAATCATATTTTGTTCATACATTAGCCGCACCAGACTAAAAGCCGCAGGTGCGCTAGCGGGCTAGTAGCGCTAGCAAGCGGGCTAGTAGCGCTAGCGAGCGGGCTAGTAGCACTAGCGAGCGGGCTAGTAGCGCTAGCGAGCGGGCTAGTTGCTAGTGAGCGGGCTAGTTGCTAGTGAGCGGGCTAGTTGCTAGTAGTGGCGGTGCACAGCTCGCCTTGCAGGTGGAGGGCAACGGAGCGACTGCTCCACCTGCCTCGGAAGAGCCCCGCAAAGTGGGCCGCGCACCGCCGCCCGACCGACCCAGCCCTTAGAGCCAATCCTTATCCTGAAGTTATGGATCTGACTTGCCGACTTCCCTTAGCTGCCTTGTTCTAACATGCCAGAGGCTGTTCACCTTGGAGACCTGCTGCAGATATGGGTACAGGGCCAGCCAGAGCCAGCTTGCTAATCTAGTCTCTTTTTCGCGCTAATTCGTACGGCACTACTTTGGCTGGCGGACGGACATGTGACCAACATATCACTCTTTTCCGTGTCTGATCACATGCCTTTCCGCCAGGCAACTCTCCATTAAACTGTCTTATATGATTGGAGCAACCAGAATGTGCTGAAACTAAAGTGCTTTAAAAGTCATTTTATTGTGATTGTGTGACTTTCGATTAATAGATGCTTTAGATCAGGGGTCTCAAACTGAAATGAGCTGTGGGCCACTGCTGGCACTCACATCTCACTGGAGGGCCATTTTAGTGTTCAAGTAGTACAACGCAAACAAACAAACAAACAAGAAAACACTCACAAATATTCCCTACAATGTTTTGTTTTTTAAAATTCCAAATATTGAATAACAAAACTGCAGACGTGAACATTTCCTCTCACTCTTAACTAACTGAAGCCTTTCACTGCACTATCAGATAAACACACTGTTCCTCTCTTTGTGTTTGTATTTACCAAAATCAAAACACAGACAGAAGTGTACACATTAGTACATTAGTACACATACACTCTACTTGTCAGGGCTGAGTGTCGGCAGGCAGGAGAAGGACCCAAGAAGCAGACTTCACGAAGGCACACAAAAATAAACTCAACATACTTTTAATGGTTGCCGGTGGAAAAATACAAACGGGTGATCCAGAACCCCACTTAACTCCACTGTGAAACAGGAAGGAACCACACAGCCGGAAGGGAAAGACATAAGGACGTTAACGACATGACAGGGAAGCACAGAAAACACAGAGCTTAAATAGACAGGACATAACGAGGAGGAAGGAGAGGCAGGAGGGGAACACGGCTGGGAGACATCAGGGCTGACGAGAACAAGGAAGCAAAACTGAAAACACTGACATGAGACGACAACCTTCAAAGTAAAACAGGAAACACAAAAACACAGAGACAGACTCAGAGGCATGGCACTGAGACGGAACACAAAACCACAATAGTCAAAACTGCACACCAAGAAAACAGAATAAACCAGGGGCAGCAAACCACAACACAGACGGCCATAAGTCCAGAGCACAGTGGAGGGAACACCAGAGGGCTGGGGTCTGAACAGAACAAAATACCACAACAAACAGAAAACCCTGGGTCATGAGACCCCGGACCACTGACCACATGACACTACTGCCTTCATATTAAATCACTTTGGGCTTTTGAAAGAACTTGTTTTATCATTGCACTCAACAACAAACAAATCCTCACTAACAAAAAGGCACTTCAGGGACAAACTGCATTATATTTCTCCACATCAAGTGGACCCCGGGCCACGAGTTTGAGACCCCTGCTTTAGGCAGAGGACAGTAATGTAAGCTGAAGGAGATGAAGACGTGAATAAGCATCTCCAGTTCACATTCTGAGATAACAGCTGTGAGTTTAGCAATATTTGTTAACAAAGAAAAGAGAACGCGAGAGCAGGTCAGAGACTTGATGTATGCATCAAGATTGAACGACTGATGAGAAACAAAGTGAAGACTGTCTGCATTTAGACAGACAGGTAAACTGGATTCTTAGAGAAAAGGTACAGTTCAATGTCATCCACATACAGAAGTTATCTTTAACAGCATGATGTCATGGCAGAATATACAATGATTCAAATTTAAATAAAGATTCAAGTTTGATCAGTTCAATTGTATTTATATCGTGCCAGTTCACAACAGTTTGGTTAGCAGGATGAAAATGAGCTGTGCCACTGCTCCATCCCTGCCCTGCAGCTGAGCCACAGACCCCACCCAGCCACAGACCCCACCCAACCACAGACCCCACCCAACCACAGACCCCACCCAGCCACAGACCCCACCCAACCACAGACCCCACCCAACCACAGACCCCACCCAGCCACAGACCCCATTTGAACAAGTACAGTACTTTGTTCCTGTTAAAACGGAGCATTTCCTTCCTGCTGTCACCAACCCCCAGCAGAACCAGGCTCAGGGGGGGGTGGGCATCTGCCACGACCAGCTGGGGTGAGGGGAGGAGGGCAGGACGAAGACACACTGTGGAAGAGAGACAGACACTTATAAATGGTTCAGTGCAGAGTGGAGTATAAATAGACAGTATACAGACATCAACACATGGACATTAAATACACACTAGGGTTCATTTATGGTGGTGATGGAATTAATAGTGATCGCATGATGTGTGCATGGAATGAGGAATGCTGTTGTTCAGCTGCTCATTGTTCAGCACACGGTGATTTGACTTACATTACACAACAGCACAGAGATGAACAAATGAATGATCTGCAAATTATTTAAAGTATTGTCAAGCTTTTAATTTTAAAAGTAACAGTTTGAGCAATTCTGAAACCAATATTTGTTTTATTTGTTCTTGTTGCACCTTTTGTGTCAGGAACAATGGAATCTTCAACATTAAAAGCAACCAACGAAGCTTAGACGTTAGCTCCTCATCGCTCTGTAATAGACATCGGCTTTGAGCGCTCACTCCTCGTAGTTAACCGAGTAGTTCTCATGCAACAGCAGCCACGCTCCAGGCAATGGTTAGAGAATTCGGCAGAACCCGGTGAGGGTACCCAGAAGATCTGACATGTGACGAAGGACTTGCCTACCTGCAAGGAGTGGTTTTGGTAGGCTCTGTGGAAGACAGCACCATCAAACAGTTAAGTGGGCTGCAGCACTCTGGACTTGGTTTGATGAGAAATGAATGAAATCAAGCAGCTTCTGCAGGAGAAACATTGTCTGTGCAATCCCACTGCAAGGAAAGATGCACACAACACCATTCATAGTGCTATTCAGGTGAAACAGCACCAGATGCAAGACAAACAGTGACACGATCCCATACCCTCAATGTCATTCCTCCTTTGCAGTGCACATGGGAACACAGTGATGACTGATAAGGATTCTTGAATAATGAGGCGAGCTCTTCAGCAGAATCCTGAAGTGCCCTTTTTCAATCAGTGATGAAGCTATCGATTGTCTCATCCAAGTGTCTATCAATAAAGCCCTGGATGTTTGAGACCCAGAACGCAGAAGGGTTTTCAACACTGCATGAGTTCAAATATGAAGCACGTTACACCGAGGAGCTGAGGACACATGTTCAGGAGTGCAGCTAAATCCACACCCACCAGATAATACTGATAAGTGACATTCTTAGTGTGGATACGTGCATATACAGAATTATCCTTCAAACAGTGACGAGATGAGGAGTGCTGCTGACGCTAGTCATGTGAGAGATGGGTCAGCAGCGGGGAAAAGGAAGGCAGCGCCGCTAAACGCTGCTGCACACTACAAACTACATCAAAGGATATTTTCTGTCTTCACTTTTGTCTTTCTGAGTTGGGTCTGTTGGGTCGTCATGCTGGGCATGCTGGGAAGCAGCAGCATTATCTGCACTGTAATACATGTGCACAATGAAACACCACACATTCTAATGTTAAAAAGAGAGAAAAAGACCAAACAGTGAAACAAAGAAGATAGAGATAAAAGACTACTCTGACATATACACCGACCTCTATCACATCCTCTCTATATCGCCTGCATCATTAACCCTGGGACACATTCACTGTCATAATATAATCCCTATCCTGAACCCTCACTTTAGTTATCACAACCTAACCCTAATCTAATTATGCACATGCCCGGGGGGGGGGGGGGGGGGGGGGGGGATCTCGCCCATTCATCGCGGTGCAGTCAGGTTAAAGAGACACAAAGGTTTCAGGTACACCTTCCATTTAACTGACATTCTCACATCACACAGTATACTGTCAATGTGCATGACATTAATACACCAACACACACCTTTTTATTTCTTTAGTGTTTTAGGGGAAACACTAAAGGGGAACTGATTGATTAATTTCCTGCACGAATCTCAGGAAGATGCCCAAAACTCCAACATCATGCACGGTCTGAAAATCAAAAAGCGAACATCTCCAAGGACATTAATGCTCTTTTGGTGCCGTGCAGACAAAGCACAGGTCAAGCAATGGACAACAAAGTGTTGGTGATTTGTTAGAAAACGGGTCTAATGCTGAGAGCAATCGTGCCTGCTTCTACAACAATCTCTACAATCACACTAGTGTGGCGGGGTGTGGTCAGCGGTGCCGAGGAGGAGTGGAGCAGTGGGTTCAGGGCGTGGTGGTGGTGCTGGTGGTGCTGGTGGGGGCTGGCACAGTGAACATCTTCTAATCATGCTTCTCTATTTCAGAGCGGGAGAGCAGAGCTGCTGCTGGAGGAGCATCAGAGGCGAGGCAGCGACACTGACATCAAAGTGTGTGTGTGTGTGTGTGTGTGTGTGTGTGTGTGTGTGTGTGTGTGTGTGTGTGTGTGTGTGTGTGTGTGTGTGTGTGTGTGTGTGTGTGTGCGTGTGTGTGTGTGTGTGTAAAAAGTAAAAGAAATAAAAGCCACACAACGAGCCACAGAGTCGTGTCAGGTCCTGTTTACAACCAGTCGCTATGTGCTTCAAATGGCCCCTGGATGGTGAATGTGTTAATATCATGTGTAGCACCATCATTAACCTGTTTTCATGAATGTTAATCTGTGGTCCAAAGGTGCTTAAACCCGTAAAAAAGCAGAGCGGTCGAGCTAAAATATCTTCTTAGTCCTAATGGCAGACGTCAGATGAAAGTCATTCTAGGCTGGAGTTGTGCAGTCCTAGTTATCCTTTGTGAACCTTGGAACTGAAGTTGAACTGCAACTTGATGTTTGGAAGTGCGAGTGCCAAACAGTGTATTTCCAGGTCTGTGTTATTTCCACTGTTATCTACTGTAGTGTGCTGGCCTATTATACCCTACAGACACAGGCACTCAGCGTAGTGTGTGCAGGGTAGCTATGTGGGAACATTAAAGGAGACTCGATTCAACAGCGTCTAACGGAGGAACACTTCTGGCTCTCAGCAGACACAATAAAGGAGCTGGTGGTATCTCATGTGGCATACGGGGCCATTTGTTTGTGTCACCAGGCTTCTCAGCACCCTGCTAATGTGCTTCCAGGATGCTGTTACTGACTTTTCCCTCAAGGCGCAAATCCATCCCAATTATTCACATTCTGAAGTGAGCTCCATGGTGAAGACCTTCTCCCAGGGTGCTTCCATTGTCGCATACATCTTAATAACTCACCTCCCTGAAAGCTGCAGTCAGTCTGCTGCACACGCCCAACAGCTCTTTGTACAGGAAGTACATTATGTGTACTGGCTATGTGTGTGTGTGTGTGTGTACATTTGTGCATAATGAATTTGAGTATTGTGGGTTAGTGTGTACGTCCTTGTGTCTATCCACATAACATAACATTGTGCTAGTCATAACTCATTTTAGGCTTTTGCACGTGGCCACTACCTTCACAGTTTCTATTCTTACACAGTGATACACGGTGATACACCACAGTGATACACAGCGATACACAGCGATACACAGTGATACACAGTGATACACAGCGATACACAGTGATACACAGTGATACACCACAGTGATACACAGTGATACACAGAGATTCACAGCGATACACAGTGATACACCACAGTGATACACAGCGATACACAGTGATACACAGCGATACACAGTGATTCACAGCGATACACAGCGATACACAGAGATTCACAGCGATACACAGCGATACACAGCGATACACAGTGATACACAGCGATACACAGCGATACACAGCGATACACAGCGATACACAGCGATACACAGCGATACACAGTGATACACAGTGATACACAGCGATACACAGTGATACACAGTGATACACAGCGATACACAGTGATACACAGTGATACACCACAGTGATACACAGTGATACACAGCGATACACAGTGATACACCGTGATACACCGTGATACACAGTGATACACAGCGATACACAGCGATACACAGTGATACACAGTGATACACAGCGATACACAGTGATACACAGTGATACACAGCGATACACAGCGATACACAGCGATACACAGCGATACACAGCGATACACAGTGATACACAGCGATACACAGCGATACACAGCGATACACAGTGATACACAGCGATACACAGCGATACACAGTGATACACAGTGATACACAGTGATATTTCACTCCCATGTGATTCACTAATGTCAATAATCTACATGCTGTTCAAGTGGACCTTAATGTGCTTTCATTTTTCACATACATGTTCTTCTCTCATGTATGTTGCTCATGTATGAAGTATGAAAGGCCTAAAATGTAAAAATCAAAGATTCACTTGGCTGGATCTTCTTGTCATGCAGCCTGAAAATGGCTGTGAACTGAATTAGAAGGACGTAAGACTGTGTTAACCAGAATGACAAAGCCAAACGCGCTGCTTTGTCTTACTTTTAGCAAGCTTAAGCATGTTGCAGCCATGAATTGTTTCTTCAGTCCAGTGAGGGAGTTCAGTCATCAGTCATGAGCCCCTCCAAGCTTGACATGGATGTAATGTGTGTTATGTGACACAGTTATCCTGTCTAAGGTGGCTGAACCGCTTCACTTTGAAAGGCGTGAGCTGCTGTGATTCAGGCTGTGATTGGCATGCCTGGATGTTTTTGTCCAACAAGGACTCTGGAGATGTTACATAACTCATGTGGCCTTAGGATCGCTGCATGTGACCAAACCTCAGCAAAGCAAAAGTGAGCAGAAATGAAAAGTGAACAGCATTTATTTTTATCTTCATGCTTAAACTGGAAAAATGTACATGTGCCATTTACGAGTCGCTATCTTTGACCAAATGTTTTCTGATGCACTCACTGCAATATTGTAAAATGGCAATGATAAAAGACAAACAGTGCTTTTCATGCAAACACTATTATAAACTAATCTAATTTTTCAAGCCAAAAAGTAAATCTGACACTTCAAACAAGCTGTAAACAGGAAGGCCATGTAGCACAAACACAGGAGAGGCATGACAGCAGCTCAGTCAGGAGGCTGTGAGCAGCTGATGTGCAGAGGAAGACGGGTCAGGGAGTCCTCCTCAGGGCAGAGCTGCTCTTCGCTGGCCGGCCCGTATCAACCCATCTGAAGGCTGGGTGTTTTGGGTCGACTGTAACTGTGGTACTCCACCAGACTGTCTCTAGCTTTGTGGTTTTCTATGCTCAACAATACAACCACCTGCCTGAGAATCACCAGCAGCTCTTTTGTGGAATAACCTGCTTCACCTTGTGGTACCCTTGGCTCACGGCTGAACCCGCTGCACAGTGCACACCTGGAGCTTCCCCTTCGCAGACAGCCTCTCTCAGATACTCACCTGGCTGCCCATTCTCCACCACACTGCCCTGGATGCCATGATAAGAAGGTCATACCAGAGGTTCAGCTGATGGTCATGAGCATCAACAAGAAATTGTCCCATTGTGTGGTTATACTTCTGTTTCCTGGCTAATCATGCCCATAGTGGGAGTTTTATTGAGTTTTTGAGACGTCTACATGTGTTACTCACATGCCAACAGTACAAGACATACATGATCTGACTGGATCAGCTGAACCTGATGTACACTTGTTCCAGACCAACAGGGAATTTTAAAAAAGAACTGAAAAAAACACCAAGTGAAGAAGAAACAACAGCAGCAACAGCAACAACAGCAACAAAAGCAACAACAGCAGCAACAACAGCAGTAACAGAAGCAGCAACAGCAGCAACAACAGCAGCAACAGCAGCAACAGCAACAACAGCAGTAACAGCAACAACAGCAGCAGCAACAACAGCAGCAGCAGCAACAACAGCAGCAACAACAACAGCAGCAACAGCAGCAACAGCAGCAGCAGTAACAGCAGCAGTAACAGCAGCAACAGCAAAAACAGCAGCAACAACAGCAGCAACAGCGGCTACAGCAGCAACAGCAGCAGCAACAGCAGCAACAACAGCAACAACAGCAGCAACAGCAGCAACAACAGCAGCAACAGTAACAGCAACAGTAACAGCAACAGCAGCAACAACAGCAGCAACAGCAGCAACAGCAACAACAACAGCAGCAACAGTAACAACAGCAACAACAACAGAAACAACAGCAACAGC
>VURO01039687.1:5701-16695 GCA_015108175.1 Pelvicachromis taeniatus
AAACAGGGGGGGGGGGGGGGGGGGGGGGGGGGGGGGGGGGGGGGGGGGGGGATAAAAAGGGGGGGGGGGGGGGGGAGGTGAGTAACTGATTCACATCAAGTGAAAGAAATGAAAGAAAGTATCACAGTGCGTATTTTTTCCTCACTTTTTCTAAACTGTGGCAACTCTCTAGTCAAAGATGCCTCTTCATCATCCTTCTTCCTCCCCTCTGTCATTCTTGCATCTTTCATTTGCCTGCACTCCCCTCCCTCCCTCCCCCCTCCCTGTCTTCGCCCCCTCCGTTCCTCTGCATTGCCTGCATCTTATCCAGTACTGAACATGTTGCAGCTAATGGAGCCCCAGCAGACTCAGCTGTCTTTAGGAGAGCAAGCGACTACAGCAGGAAGAGCTAAGAATACCTAAAGACTATGCAGCGCCGTGGGGGAGGAGGAGTAGCAAGATGAGGAAGGATAGAGGGGAATCACGTTAGGAAAAACAGGACTGGAAGAAGGAAACAAAATGCTCGTGTGAGCAGAGTTACATCATCAATCATAATACCGCTTTAGAAACAACCTGAAGCCTTTCTACCTTTTACTGTAATTTCATATATCCAACTATTTACCCAGGTTTAGGGAACTCAGTTTTGGCAACAACGGCTGAAATGTTTCTTAACAAAGAACTGTTCTATAATCAACTGCAACCATACATCCTCCAGAGGCTCAATTAGTCTACCTTTCCACAAAGGAAATCTTCCACAGTGTTGACTACAAACAGACAAGTTTCTTTTTTTTTTACCTCTTTAGATGGCGATACAACTCAGGAATAATTCGTACGTTTTACTTTTACTTGAGGCAACATTGAATTGAAGCTTAAAATTGCTGAAAAGAGAGGCAGACGGGAGAGTGACAGAGCATTCATTTATCAGCTCTTTGTCTATGAAAACAAGCTACTTGGCAGAAAAAAGTAGGTTCATTTTTAAATATAAGTGCTCGTTGTTTCAGGTTATATAGGATTACTCGTTGTCTTGGTTTGCGGCTGCACACCACATGTGGATGGTTACAGTGTCACCGGTCAGGTCTTTGGTGATATAGTCAACTTTTTTAAAAAAGTTAGAATAATTCACTTTCTTATTGAGAATTCAATCTAAAGACCGTTTTACTCAGAAGTGCACAGGAATATTATACAGTCTGCTGACATGTAGCTCAGGCTCAAGAAGGGGTAAAAGCTTGTGCTTTGATCTTCTCTGACGCCCTCTGATAAGAAAGTTGACTGTGATGAGAAAACCTGAAGTGTTCTGCTTCAGGTCAAGAACTACAAACCTCTGTAAAGCCACACATCTTACTTTTACGTTTGTCTCTATGCACAAACTGTATATGGCATGCTGGGGCAGTATGACGTGGAATTTTATAAGATGTAGGTGGTTTAATGGTATGTTGCATTATTTGTATTCATTGTAGTAAAAGCGGTTCATTTTACTATCAAATATAAAACACTTTAGTGTCACCATGCAAAAGAAATAAAACATAAATTAAATAAAATCTCACACCCAAAACAATAAATAATCGACCAAATCGACCGTGAACAAAGCACAAAAACTCTGGGACAGAGTCTCTCATTAAACAGTGGACATTATGCAGCATTAATGCTACGAGATAACATCCAAAAACTTCCAGACAGCAAATGTGGCGTCGCTCTCTTTGTTCAGGTTTTTTGGTGCATCTCTGCTCTTCTCTCTCTTTTCTTTATCTTTTCTTCACTGTTATTGGATGTTGCTACAGAGCCTCTTCCAGCTGGTAACGCCCTAACATTAACGAGTGTGCTCTTCAATTGAGTAATTTTCCAAACAAATCTGCTGTTTTTAGTGTTGGAAAAATGTTGTTTTTCCCATTGAAGAGTGTTAGTAATTATGTATTGCTGTTATTGTTATATGAGATTATTAGAACTGTGAGAGAGGGAGGTGTAAAGTTAGTAAATACAGGGCATACGCTCTCCTCGCTCCTAGTAGCCAATAATAGAATTGGTTTAAACATGGTGAGAAACTACAGTGGCTGTTTGTTTGTCAGTCTAACTATTGAAAGGATTTATATTACCGTATATCTTCCATTAGTGGCCTGTCTCTTATTGACGCCCATTTCTAATAAACGGCGGTTTGAAAACATGTCACGACAAATAGGTGCCGGTCTCCAATACTACCCGGGCGACCTTCAACCCAGAAGTCCCTCCGTGCAGTCTTCTTCTTCTTCTTCTTAAATTTTTTTGGCGGTTTGCAAACAGCTGAATGGTGCATTACCGCCACAAACTGGTATGGAGTGTGACTGGAACATCACTAAACCCTCCAAAAAAAACCTCAAATCCCCTCCGCGCTGTCATCGGTCCTCCTGCGTCTCATCACTCGGCCAGCTGTTTCCAATCAGCCGTCATCTACGACCAGCGGCATTTAACCTGGATGCAGCGACCATCAAAGTGGGATTATTACACTGAACTGGAAATGTCAGCTAGCAAACCTGCCAACTGTGATTTTCTGGTCTTTTACTTCCTCTCCTGGAGAGTCGGGGGAGAGAAGTTTCGGGGAACACCACTCGTGCACTGGGCTACCACAGACAAGGAGACACTCGGGAGCAAAGGAGGAGCACAATTGGGAACTGCATTATTTGTGAACTGTTGGAATATGTTTTGGAGCACTGTAAGTAAACGCACTGTCTTTTCACCTCAGTCTAAAAATCGCGCCTGGGTCCTCTTTCCCTCTCACCTCTGTGACAATTCAGAGAAGGGAATGAGAGCCGGTCTCCAACAACCACCGGTTTCTTTCAAACGCCGGGCCGGCCGAATAATTATTTGACTAAACGCCGGGGCTACTAATGGAAAATATTTGGCATGCTTGAAATAAGTTGTGCACCTTCTTTTTTTAAGGAGAAAAAAAGTCTGAATCACTGAGATGCCAGTTCGTACATGATAAATATCATAAATGGACAGAAAAGAACAGGTGAATAAAAATGTCACAGGATTAGGATGACAAATGAAATCTGAAATGATCAGAACTTGAAGTCTCCATGCAATACTATTCAATGTAGATCTAGTAAATTTCATTTACTTAGAAATCCAGAATTATTTCTGTAACTGTTTTCAATTCAGCGTGATGTCTTTTATTTTGAAGGGCTTGCTGAAATCAATTTTCCACGTTGATGAAATTTTGATTTCAGAGTAGAAAAGAGGACACATTGCTTGTATAATTACACTTACACCAACAACAGAGAACAGCAGAAATGGCTGCACGTGGAAAAAGAAAATAGGTCACCAAACTTTTCCTTTGGAAAAAGTGCTTCCAGAATAATGAGAGCTATAGAAAAGCACATGAATAGGCATTTTTCCGCTGGATTAAATTTACAGAAGGCTATACAGAATACTGCAGAAGTCATACCGGATGTGTCTTAAACGTGTCTTTGCCTCTCTGTTTTGCTGAGTATTACCTGAATGAGTTTTAGCATTAAGACTGTACAGGTGTCTGGAAGAGGAGATGATGTTATTACAGTTTGTTGGAGTGAATCATGACTTGTTTACTGAATGAATAATAAGCCAGCTACACACTGCGTGATGCTGTACATGGTTAAATGAAAATAGTGTCTTACTTTGGCACCTTTGCTGGGATATCACAGTAAATCCTGTTACCTGCAAACCCTCCTTAAAGTGGCAAAATCATGGCGTCTCTGTTGCTCACTCTTACTTTCATGTTCTCCGACAGCCATCCTTGTTCCTTCCTCACAAAATATCGTCATTTATTATTCTCTGTGCACCACAGACCAGGAAATTTTGCTTCCCTTGAAAGCATCCCTCTTAGGATTATGAGCTTTCATTGTAGAGGCTCACATGCAATCTGTCCTTTTATCAGCAAAAGTGTGTGATGTTGTGTTTGGTAACTTGATTATAGCCACGTAATTGGCGATGCTTATGCTCACTTTTTAACTGTTTTTTAAAATTACCGTCAACACGTATTACATTTCTGTCCTATAATCTGCAACATCTTCAAAATTTTTCAACATCTTCTGAATTTTCCACATTTAGGGCACCATCACATTCAGTTTGCACGTTGAGATGCAAACATATGCACTATATGGATAAAAGGACTAGGCCAATTACGGCTTATAGCTTACACCTGCAGGAGCTGCGCAGGCATGGAAACCCATGCCATGAAGCTTTTTTTATAACTGTTTGTAACGTCAGACTGCTTGATCTTATACACCTGTAACAATGGGACTGAAATTACCTGAACAGAAAGATTAAGAAGTGTGGTCAAATACGTTTGTCCACGTAGTATACAGACCACACATTACCAAATTTTCTTAGACTGTGTGCAAAGAGAAGAATGGAAATCATATCCTGACTATTATATTTAACACAAACGTGACACTAGATGTCAGTTAAGGTTGCTCATTAACTGCAAGACCAGTGCAAAAGGTAACCAGTGCTGCAAACTTTGTTTTGTTACTTAAATAGACAGTGATGTGTTTACAATATTTCCACTAAAACAACTTTATTACAATTGCAATCAAATATATACTCTGAGTCATGATTTTCCCTTACGTACGAAAACATAAAGGTAATTATATCTTAAGTGTATTTGGGGAAATACATTAAGCTTAAAATTTGTACCTTAGTTTTCTTTTGTATCCAACCTGGGACAATATCTCAGATGCATTACAAGACTTCAATAAAACAGTATGTCGGTATTTACCTTCTCTCCTGTTTCACCAACAGACGCAACAACATGCAAATTACCAATAGAAGCCCAAGTAGACGACTAATAATCTGTCTCCAGCTGTTGGAATTGGTTAGAGAAACTTTTCATCACTCATCAAAGATGACTTCCTTAGTCTCAACTAACTCCAGGCTTCACATCGTCCCACACAGTGCTGTAATTGCTGCCATTCCCCAGCTCTATGTGAATGATGCTCATGGCCATTGATCCATGGTCATAACAGTTTGTATAGTAATGATCACGAATGGGCCATTGTTAGTCAGTGGTGCTAAATTTGGTCTTTATGCAAATTTTAAGGAAACCTGCAGTCAGCTAAGAGTGAATACCGTATATCTTCCAATAGTAGCCCCTGCGTTTATTCAACAAATTATTCGGCCGGCCGGGCATTTAAAAGAGAGGGTTGTTGGAGACCGGCTCTTATTCCCTTCTCAGACGGAATTGTCGCGGAAGTGAGAGGGAAAGGGGACCCAGGCGTGGTTTCTAGACTCCAAAACGTATTCCAACAGTTCACAAATAATGCAGTTCCCAATTGTGCTCCTTTGCTCCCGAGTGTCTCCTTGTCTATAGTAGCCCAGTGCACGAGTGGTGCTCCCCAAAACTTCTCTCCTCCCGACTCTCCTCGAGAGGAAGTAAAAGACCAGAAAATCACAGTTCGCAGGTTTGCTAGCCGACAGTTCCAGTTCAGTGTAATAATCCCACTTCGAGTGTCGCTGCATCCAGCTTAAATGCCGCTGGTCGTAGATGATGGCTGATTGGAAACAGCTGGCCGAGTGATGAGATGCGGGAGGACCAACGACAGCGCGGAGGGACTTCCGGGTCGAAGGTTGCCCGGTTACTATTGGAGACCGCCTAATGCTAGCTCACAGCACAGATTTGTAAATGCCTAACCTAACATTATCTGGCAAAATATAGCGCAGTTCAAACAGAACATTAGTGAGGATAAACAGCGGGCTGAAGATTTGACTTTAATTTGCTAAGCAGACAGACACACAACTCAAGTGAATGCTAACATGTTAGCTATATCAGTGAGACAGTAACACATTAGCATTGTGAGAAGAGCTTGTTAGTGAGCTCACGTTGCTGAAAATAAATGTTAATGCAGGTTTAATGGAATGCATGCCATTAGTACTGCTGCTTTGTAAAGCACTTCTAAGAAAGCAGCAACGGGTAAACAAAGCTGTTTCACAAAATGTCCTTCAGTGTAGCACGTAAGGAAAATAGCAGGTAGTGAGTCTTTTATGTACTGAACAGCCAACGACACACGGCACCTTTCATTTCAGTCCAGCTGTGACCACACAGTGTCACATTAGGCTCAAATCATTCATCCTAGGATTTGGTATGTGTGAGTGTCTGCGTGTCACCTGCCCACTGTGCCGGACGCCACGATCCTGCTGAGTTTGGTAAAAGTCTCAGTTGCCCTCGGAGCTCCACAGACACTATTCAAACAGTGCTAGTCATCAGTCACCTTGGTGACAGACACCTGCAGCGCTTACTGTGATTTATTAGGCTGGGTTTATATAACGCTGGCTCACAGGCGGTGACAGTGGAGGGGAAAACTGAAAATCAATGTGGTGCCATCTTTGCACACAGTCACTGTACTACTGTACCACCTGGCTTTGCTACTGTTTTGCCTGAAGGATATATTTGAACTTAATTTTAATCGTTGACCTTCTGCTAGACCCCTCCCCTGAAGCATGGCTGTCTAATAAGAGCAATGCCCATTATCTAAAGTGTGTTCAGTTTGATTTTTTGGGGCCTTTTTAAAATGAAGAGGATGAGAAAAAGTTTAAAGAGGTGTCACTGGCTCACTGCTATGAGGTTGAGTATTGGATAGAAATAAAAAATATATATTTTTTGCCAGAGTTGTACAGATTTCATTTTGGCTTGCTGGTGTTAACTGACACTCCCCCGAGTATCTCTCATCCGTAGAGCCCAAGGATGTTCCTTTTGGCCTTAAAGCCATGCAGCCGCTCCGGTTGGGGGTGTCGTTAAGGTGGAAATTTTAAAATCTAGCTGTGGCCCTATTAGTACTTCTTGCTAGTGCTACACTGTGGATATTCAGCTGCTCAGCGTGTGTTGACCTTTTGACTGGTAACTCTTTTTTGGTCCTACTTCAGGCTCAGTAGTCTCTAGCACAGGAAGCTGCAGGACGTCCCTAAAACTGTTTACTCAGAAACTAAACTTTGCTTTCAGGTTTCAAAAAGATATTTTTTAATCTTTAAAATTCTTTAAAGCTCATAAGTTGAGTTCATGCTACAGAATGTCCAGTGTCAGAGAGCTAGAAGTGAGAGATCTTTTATTTCCTTATGTGTAAATTTTAAAATGTAAAAAAAGAAAAAGGTCCGTGCGAGATTTTCTAACTAAGGAACCAGAGCAACTATTTTAGAGGAAACAACAACTCTCCTAAATGCTTCCATGTCTATCTTCTTCCTCGTGATGTTCAACAAGATTTGGGATTTCAGTCTTCTGTGTTTACATCTTTCATGTCTGCTTCTCTCTGATTCCTCCTCCTTCGTTCCCTCGTCCTCCTCCTGTGCCCGTCTCTGCAGCATGTCCAGGAGATCCTCTCATTGTGAGCTGCTATTGTGTGCTTCAAGTTGTTGTAGTAGTAGTTGCTGTCGTTGGTCTTGTAGATTGACATGTTGCTGCTGCTGTTGTTGTGCTTCTCCTTGCAGACGGTCTGGTTTGATCTGCACCAGAGGCTAACAGACACAGATGGCACCACCAGTGCAGTGAGTAGACTAAACACTTTAACGTTGTACATTACACTGCAGCACACAGCCTTAGGCCGAGCATCGCTTTCTGCTGCAATACTCCTCCTACAGCGCACCACCCTGTTCCTGATGACATGCCTATATGATGCAATTACTAGTGGACAGCACTTATGCATGGCCAGAGCTCTCCCCCGCTCTGTGTGTCTCTCTCATATGGGTGTGAATTTATGAATTATTTCCCAGGAAGTGTGTGTTTTGTTGTCTGGATCCGAATAATTTGTAGGCGCTGAGTATTCTCCGGAAGAACAAATAGAGTCATACATTATCTTATAACATCTAACACCCACAGAGAAAATAGCGGGCATATCAGCAGTGCAAGACTCATGCAGCACATCCAGCATGATTTTGTTTGTGCTAACAATCAGTGACTCATAGAAAAAACAAAAACCATCTTTACAAGCCGTATTCGGATTCAGCCATAAATCAAAAACATCTTCCGTTACAGAAACCCAAATATTTGACACCATTTTCACACACTACTCCAGCGAAGATTGCAAATAGCACATGTATGCCAGCAGTGAAGTAGAGATAACAGGGCGAGAAGTATGAATGTCTGAAAAGCCAAAAACAATCTGTCTTATAGAAATGGTAAATGGCCTGCATTTGTATAGCGCTTTTACTTAGTCCCTAAGGACCCCAAAACGCTTTACACTACATTCAGTCATTCACCCATTGGTGATTGCAAGCTACATTGTAGCCACAGCTGCCCGGGGGCGCACTGACAGAGGCGAGGCTGCCGGACACTGGCGCCACCGGGCCCTCTGACCATCACCAGTAGGCAAACATGGGGTTAGTATCTTGCCCAAGGATATTTGGCATGTAGACTGGAGGAGCCTGGGATCGAACCACCGACCTTCCGCTCTACCACCTGAGCTACAGCCACCCCCTATGTGGATCAATGTGGAAGGGTGAAAGGGACGATTTACAAGACGGTAGTGAGACTACCTGGAGGTGGCAGAGCTGAAGATCTTTGCAGACAGGGATCCAGGATGGACAGTATTAGAAATGAGGCACAGCAGAGGGACACGATGAGTGGCTTGGAGATAAGGTTAGAGAAGCAAGGCTGCGGTGGTTTGGAGATATCAAGAGGATGGATAGATATAGACAAAAAGGATGCTGAAGTTGAATCAGTCAGGAAAACAGAGGAAGACAACAGAGAAGATTCATAGATGTCATTAAGGACGACACACACAAGAGGTAGATAATTCAGGAAGCAGCTGAAAGAAGAAGATGATCAAAATATGAATTAATAAAACAAGGCGAACTGATCTGTGAGCTGTGCTTAGGGGGCAAAAATATATGAGTGTGCCAACATGTTGACGGGAATTTAACAGGTACAATATTTACCATCGGTCCCGGTTTGGCATGGCATCATGGCTTTTATGACTTTGTAATGAAGTGTGGACAATTAAAAGAATTAGTCCCTCACATCGCTGAAACAAAGACTCGTGTGCTGCCACTTATATGTTGTCGAGAGACAACTGGGATTTAGTCGAGTTGTCGTAATCAAAGTAGTGACTCACCTAACCAACACCACCATCCTTCTGCATCTTTCTGTATTTGTGTGCCTCTTCCTTTAGTCCTTTAGTCAATTTTTCTTTTGAGTATCATGTTGGAGTTGGAGATGGTTTGCATTCTGAGGTGAACCTGTCACTATCTGGGCCCCTTTACCTGCATGTAGTAGTTTGCTTCATTTGTGATTAAAGCCACACAGCCTGAACTAGATTACATATCTGTGTAGGTTCTCAGTCATCCAGGTCATGGTAGTCTTAGGAGACTGCAAAAGGAAGCGACTGGACGACTTTGAATTTCTTGAAGAGCCGCCTCTGGGATCCAGTGCAGCCCAGTCGCTTTCTTCCCCGCCTCTGTAGAATACCTGTTACATTATTTTTCCACCTCCTCTTTAATAAATACACCTGTCTGTAAGTAAAGTAAGTGTGCATTTTTGTTTACGTGTACCCCAAGTTCAGGTAGTTTCACACAGGGCCTTCCTGTGTTTAAGGGTGACCTTTGTAACAATCACTAATGCACTCTTGCCCTCAGCAGTCGAGCCACTTGTGGCTGCTAGGTAGCCACGAGGGCCCTGGCTAACTTGTCCTGTTGTCATGGCGACTGACACAAAAAAAGGTTATTATAAGTGACTATCCACACGCGAGGGGAGAAGTTGTAGAGCCCTGATTTGAAATTTAAATGCAGCTCCAGGAAACACTCCAAAAACGCATAACAATGTGCAATTATGAAGAGAAGAAACAGGCAAATTAAACTTGAAAAATAATAGATACGTTTTATGAAGCCATACTTACTGCAGTCTTTAAAAACAAAGATTCCTGTATAACACTGTGAGGCAGTTAAACATCAAAATAGCTAGTGGTAATCACCTTGTATAACAAGATTAATTTGGCTGTTTGGTGGCCAAAGTGAATAGTGTCCAGCTGGGACATTTTTGCATTTGAGATAATGGTGTCTGTGTTAACACACAGACTAGGAAACCACTCTATTGCAGTCCTCATGGTATTGCAGCACATGCTTCATCTCGCCATGTCAGAGCTTCCAAACACGTGCGAGTAATTGTGTGGAATTTGTGTACACCAACATTTTAGACACATATCTTTAACAATTGTTTGCAAATGAATGAAAACAGTTCTTCAGTTCAAAGTGTGCACAGTTTAACTGACCGTTAAAATCATCATGGCTGAATGATCACTCTGCATTTAGTGGATTTACGTCAGCCTAGAAAACCTGGTGTATTTTTAGTAAAGTAGATATCCTGAGTTTCATTATTAACTTGTGACCTTGTGGCGTGTACTGCACCTCTATTGGAATTTTCATTTCAACCGCTTTGGTCTTGCACTTCACACAAGCACTGACCTCGTTACAAAACACAGTTAGAGTGATGCCTTTTTCTCTCTGACATAGATGTGAATTACCTAACTTCCTCTGAGTGATAATTTAGCATGTAAATTTGCAATCACAGCGCTGCCACTGTTTTTCACTTGTGTGGTAAGTCATGGTAATTTTGTCACACAACACTGTGTAGAGCAGCAGCTTGGAAATAGTTTGAATGTGACTGTTAGGATAACAATAGACTTGTGTTGGACTGTCTGACTGCATTGAAAGATGTAGCTGTGCTCAAAGAACGGTAAAGAATCCAAGTACGACACAATTATATCATAGATGTTAAAATTAAAATGACAGTACCGTAATTTCTGGACTATAAGTCGCTACTTTTTGCACAAGTTTTGAACCCTGCGGCTTATTGTCCAGTGCGGCTTTTCTAAGGATTTTTCATGATTTTTGTGACATCGTAAGAGGATTTGTTTTGGTTTGTTCCGCCATTTTGCCTGGCGGAAAGGCATGTGATCAGACACGGAAAAGAGTGATACGTTGGTCACATGTCCGTCCGCCAGCCAAAGTAGTGCCGTACGAATTAGCGCGAAAAAGAGACTAGATTAGCAAGCTGGCTCTGGCTGGCCCTGTACCCATATCTG
>VURO01039721.1:5330-32263 GCA_015108175.1 Pelvicachromis taeniatus
CCTAAAATTTTTAATTTTTTTTTTTGCATTATCTTCCCCCCCCCCCCTCCCTCCTTTTTCTTTCACATATCAGTATTCTTTGGGCCCGGTTCAACAAAGCAAGGTTATTTTCTTTCGCTCGGGTCCGCGGCCTGCACAATTTCCATTTAGATTTGAGGCTGTGTTTCTAACATATCACAGACCTCTGCTCTGCATTCAAGGATGCTTTATATTAAATGTCATGCAAATGGGCTGTCTGACCTGGCCAGAGGTGCATTGTCTGCAACAGATAAAGGTTAATTGTGGATGTTAATTTCCACAGATTGTGGATATAATGAAGCTGATTTGCCGTCCAAGTTGCATAATGTCCCGCTATCTTTCAAAACAGCGTTGACAGTGGTTGGCAGCCACTTTGGCAGCCTGTTGAATTATCAGTCACTAAGTGTGCATATGCAGGAAAAATAAATAAATCAATACATTTTTTAAAATTTCTGTTCAGTTTGTCAGTTTGTTGTCATAACCTGTACTGCTGCGATAGAGAGAAACAGCTAGATTTACAATGATGCATCCCCCCCCCCATCTCCTACCAAAATCATAGCTCAATCCCACCGCTGACATATCCCGGTACAGTCTTAGTTGAGAGGTTCAACTGTTTTTCCCACACATTCCCCCTTATTTCTCATCAAATTTGATTTGTATGAAGATGGAGCTGATGTTTTATTTATTTCTGCCCTGCGAGACAACCTGCGGGTGCCCTCTGGGTGTCATGATTTATACGTGCTGAACAAAAACAAAAGGAAAGACAGCCACTGTCCTTGCACCTGCTGGCATATACTTTAATGAAATTCAGCGAGATGAAATTTAGCGCAACCTCTACTGGGCTTGGCCGTATCATTTTGAAGTGCTTCATTACAGCAATGGTGGTGGCCTGTGGGATATCTTCATTTGGGATGTGACATGCCTCATTCATCACAATGAGATAAAGAACCAAAGGCCACAGCTTCTGCCATAACAAGTGACAAGTTGTTTTCTGTTTTTTTCTCTTTTTGTTGAATCTGGACGCACTGGTTGCGCTGCTCTGTTCTGCACGTGATAAAATTAGAACACTAGAGTGATCTGACTGCACTAAATGGGCTCGTGTAAAACATTATCGCCGTAAGATCTGCAAAAACAACAGCAGGTGATCGGCGTTCAAGAAAATGCTGTTGCACTGCAGCCGTGCCGCGCTGTGCGAACTCCCACGGGTCCCTCTGGATAACTTATTGAGGCATGTGCCCAATGTGTGTGTCTGATCTATGAATGCCTATCCAGAGGTCTTTTATTATTCTTCAGGGCCAGATGCCTCTGTGATTGGAGGTTGAAGGAGGAGCGAAGAAGAGGAGGAGAGACAACGGAATAATGAGGTTTGCTGCAGCAGAGTAGCCACTTTCTGCTGCTGTTGCACTCGCTCTGCAGCGCAGTTTGCCACTCTGCTGTGAGTTTTCTTGTGTTTCTGCAACTCTACTGCGCCTCTTATCTCCCTCCCTGATTTATCAGTTTCCCGTCTCTTCTGCTTCCCTGCGTACTCTCTCCAGCCCCACATCTCCCCCACCCCTTCATTCTTACTGATGTGAAGGCAGATGCTTCGGGCCCCCAGAAGGAGAGTATCTCTGATATAAAAAGGCTTAATGAATGGGAGCCGCCTGTTTGTGTGCCTGCCGCCAAGTAGTGCAGCTGCACAGGCGTTGGATGGCACAAACAAAAACCTCGCCCAACCCCCCCCTTTTGGAAATCCACCGCAAAAAGCCAGGATGCAGTGCACGTGCACGGCTTCAGATTGAGGCAAACGAGTTAATCCATAACAAGACCCAACACAAAAGCAAACAAGTGAGCTTTACTCATTTGTAACTCTGGTCCAAAGGGCTTTGTCCCCGCTGAAGGTGAAGTTATTGATGGCACAAGGCTGCTAGATTATTTCCACAACATCACTGTCTGCACGCTCCAAACTCATGCTGGGGTACCGTCGCTATGCTGATTTCTCTCACTATTCCCCACCTGTGTTCGGGAGCTATTTGCGATTAATTACTCCTAATGATTTTTTTGTATCCATATTGTCCTCTAGAGCACCGAAGAGTGGTCTCGTGTCAAAATTAAAAGAAAAGAAAAAAAAAGAAAAAGAAAAAAAATGTCATTTTGTCAGTCTCTAATCAATCTGTCAGTCTGTCTGTTCTGCCTTTTTGTGAGTTTGTGGCAAGGGAAGTATTGTTTCCCCCACATTTGTTTATTCCATTATCTTAAAGCTTTGTTGGGGGTGTAATGGAAGCTTAGAGGAACAGGTGATGAGGCTAATTAGTCATTAGCGAGGAGATTAGGGTCCCAAATGACAAGTGCATGCTTTACAAGGTCATAATTTGATTAAAGTCACTGCCAGTTGATGGGAGAAGCTACCCTGAGATGATTAACTTGTCCCCCCCGTTCCTGTGTCTCTTTCTCGCCACATGCTACCGAGATGATTCCTAATTTAATGACACATATAGAAGGGAGCACGTGTCTTAGTTTTTATGTGACAGGCCAATATGCCACAGAGAAGACTCAGCCTGTTTAGCTGCCTCTAAATAATCCGAGGTTCCTCACCGAGATGACAGTCTGTACTGTAAGTTGATCTGTGTCTGTGTACTGGATTGTTTTCATAAACACAGTGCAGTATCCAGCAGAGTAATGGCTCACCTTGAGCCACGCTGGCGTTTGAACTTTTGTGCTGCTGTGCTTGTTGTTTGTGTATTCAGCTGGGGGATTGTTGTGTCACGTGTCAATCTCCATCTCTCACTTCCCACATTTTCTGTTATCTTCATGCCATCGCTGACTAATAAAGGAATAATATTCCCCAAACCTCTACTGTCATTCTTTTTAGCTCCAAAAAAAAAACCAAGGAAATCTTAAAAGGAATAAAAAGCTTTAAAGGGCGCGATGAATGTGGGTGTAAGCTTACATAAAATAACAACTGAGTGCAATGATATGTGCAGTGGTGTATGTTGCTCTTCACAGTCTTGTATGTGTTGTATGTGATGACGCTAAAGTCTTTTTTTTTAAGTACACCCAGTTGGGTTTTGTTTTTTTTTTACATTTATTTAACAGAAAAAATAATGTTGTGTCCATAAATACGCATAGATTAGGGCGTATTTCCAAAACACTGATGTTTTCTCTCAAAGAGTTCTCTGGCCAGGATGGACATCGCCGTTCCTCCTAATTAGTGTTTTATGTATGTGACTAAAGAAAGGCCATACACATACAAAAAAAAGCAGAGGAGAAGACATCTTACAAGCATCAAAAGCTAAGGGGTTTATAATTCTTGTGTGCACTCAAGATATGAAGGGTCGTACCTATTTTTTACTATCTGAAAAGAGCTCCGTTTTACCAAAGAAGGAAAAAAAGCGAACAATAGAGTCAGCACTACCAGCATTTGGATAAAATGCCATCTTTTTTCTCCTCACATCAAACCTCCTCTCCTGAACTGAAATTAGGGCTACTAGGCAAGAAGACGTGCATAAACACACTCATTTATGCATGAAATTGTTGCAAATACGTATTGTCTGTAGACATGCAATCCTGTCGTCTCTGGACAGCTAGCAATGAGCAGGCTAAACAACCTGAGCAGATTGTTTTAAGCTAACATTGTGGCAACTAATATTACACTCCAAAGTCCTAAAACAGACTTTACCTCTGATAAACCATTTGATTAAATTCTCATATCATGTGAGCGCTAATTTGCTAAGTGTTTGAGTGTTTGAGGCTAACAGCAGCAAAACAACAGCACTTACCAAAAGAAGACTCCAGGATATCCTCAACAACAGACCAAAGTATTACAGTTATTAGACAAAAATTTGCTTCCTTGACTCATCGACTCGTATCAGGCCCCTTTCACAAAGTTTTAAAGCCTCTCAAGACATGGACAATAGACATGGACACATATTGACAGCTGAGGTAAACAGTAGACTGACAGAACTACTCTGTTTGTCCTACAGTGGCCACCGTAGCTAGAGTTATGCACTTAAATCCCAAGGGTTCAGAAAGCAGAACTTACTTGACTACAATGCATAATCTACTTGTAATCTAGCAGAGATTTATTTTTCAAACTGTAACTTAAAAATGTGGTTATAGTAAACTTGAATTAAATGCAAGGATATCATCTGTCTGAGCATCACTGGGTGCAATTAGCAAAAGTAAAATAAATAAATAAATGTGTGGTGGGACAGGCACATTAATGATGTTTTTTTTCAGGAAGAGAAAATACATTTTTACATTCCCAAGTTTATGTGAACAGCTCAAATAAGAATCTGAAGTTCAGCTCAGAATATGATCTACAGGCTATTAACTTTCTGAATTTACAGATCTATTTCCATCTAAAGAAAAATGACTGACCGCAACACCATATTACAGTTTTCATCCCCCACGGCTCATTAAGAACATCTTTTTTGGACAATTTCAGAGACTAGGACGCATATGAGATTCTGATCAAGACTTCCAGTTCTAATCTGTGGGCCTAGTGCAGTGTTTTAGGCAGAGACGATGCAAACCCCAGGTGCCCACTCAGCCTCAGTCAAGGCTCTCTCTCACTTGACAGGAGGAAACTATTTAGCTCTAAATGGAAACAAGAACAAACTTAGAGGCTGTCCTGATCAAAAGCATTATAATGAAAAATCAGGACATTATTGAGACTGACACTTCTTTATTAGAGGTTTGTATTGAAGCTCCAGGAATCCCAACAACCAAGGACAAACTAGTCAGGAGTTACCTTCCTGCTCCTAAACCTGAAACTTCACTGACCTAAAGGCAGTTTTTGCTGTGGTAATTGCATTTATTACGAGAACATGGTGAAAACACTTTTAAAGATGTGTTTAGCAATAAAAGGTATCTGTTGGCCACTTTCATAAATTGTAACAATAATCATGCCATAAATAGACTTGGATTCACTTGAGGTTGTTTGTATGTAAGTCTCACTACATACAAAAACAACCTCACAGCTTCCTTATAGTGAAGCTGTGGGACAGCTGTCCCACAGCTTCACTATAAGACAAGGGTCATCACACAGGGACTGAAGTATCCTATGGCCAAACACAACACAGAAGCGCATCGTGGAAGTGACTCAACCTGAAAAGTCTGAGATTTAGACTATTACACTTGTTGCCAGGGATGGGGATAAAATCAAACACCTCAAACAAAGAGAGGCATGCTGGATTTATGACCTAAAGTCTTAATAAGCACTTACACCTCTCCTGTTTTTTATAGTGAGTACATTGGTCACTTTCTTTGTAACAGCTTTGTATGACTAGTATTTCTGCGGCTTTGCTGTATCTGTTCTTTGATCTCATTTATTGTATGTCTTATCAGTTCACCTTTTCAATAAAAAAATGTAATGATCATAATCTGTTTTATTCAAGTGACCAGCATGGGCACTTGCCATTCAAAATATGTTATGAAAATATCACAAAAGCTCATGGAGCATGCCGGTAAACCCTGTCATTTGACATCAAATTATAGCAGCAGTAGATTATTGCACTGAATATAACATATGTTCAAAATTCCATGCAGACTACGAGTTGAGCCAGTGCTAAATCCTAGTTGAAGGTCCATCAGCTTGACAGCATGGCTGGTTATCGTACAAGAAAGGAGATACCCAGCGTCAAATCTATGTGAGTGCTTACTAACCACTCAGGAAATCCTAAACTGAAATCTATGGGAGAATTTCCCAGCAGCAAAGATGGTACTACAGGTATTACTTCTAATGCCATTTTTAATCCTAATTTTAAACTCTTTCAAACCTAATTTTGGTGCAGTCAGCCAGGTATTTAAGAATTCTGCTTCATTTTTTCTTTATCAGCATTCCTGGTGATTCTATAGACATGGTGTTTGTGCACTAGTGTCCACTATTCTATGTGATGAGAAATGTTTACAATGACTTTGGCCTGTACTGAATGGAATAAATGTTTTTGTGTATTATGCATAATTTTTGAGAGAAGTCATTCATAAAATGCAGGAGGAAAGGCCAACATAATGTCTGAGCATGAAACTGGCATGCAACAGTTTCTAGCATAAGTATTTTCCAGGCGTGCAGTTCTTTGGACTTCATGAGTCCTGTCCTTCACCTATCCCCCGAGTCACCTTCTCTCTCTATTGTTTACTAGTGCCTATTCGCAGCAATCAAATATTGATAGAGGTCAGTAGCAGACCAAAGTCGCCCCATCTCAATTTTTAATGTATAATATAGCACTGCAAAAGGTGTTCCCTCCACTGTCATGCTTCTGAAGGCAAATAGTTTCCTACCAGTGCCACCGACTGAGGATTCAGTTTATGAATGTGTTCCCTTAGGTCCATTGAAAGCCACACTGCAGCTTCATATATAGTCAACATCCCCACCAGGGGATCAGAAATACACTGAATCCCCTTTCAAAAATCAGTCAACATATTTCCTCTGTGCATCCTAAGTGGCCTTTTGGAGAGAGTAATAACCTTGAATATTCTTTGAGAAGAATGAAAAAACTGGAACAGGGCCTGAATAGGATGGAGATGGTGGGTTGTGGCAGTGAAGTGACTACGTTTCAAAGAAGCGGGATAGCGAGCCCATCTCATTTATGTTTAATGGACACATGGATGAGAAGTCAAATTAAAGATGTGGGGTCAGTTTAGGTAGGTCACTGAGCATTGGGACTGAAAGAAAAACACGAAAAGCGAGACGATGAGTGCATCTTTGCTATATGTGTGCATATGAGGTACCCTACCCATAAGCAACCCTGTCTTTGAATTCTGCACATATAGCCAAATTTTTTTTCTCTTTTCCTGTCCATGAAGGTTTTATATGTCTTTCTTACTTCTTGTCTCTATCTTCAAGCAGGTCATCTTTCATTTTGTTGCCCCTTCGGTGAGGCAGCAATAGCTCCTCGAGGGCATCAGTCGCCACCACTTAAAAGATGAGCATATGTGGAAAGACCTAAGGGGCAGAGCATGCACAGACGGAAGTGACTCGAGCGTCTGAGTAATTCGACACAACTGCTGTACGCGTTCAGAAATACATTTTCAAAGGTGAGTGATCCTACTGCCAGATTAGTAAAGTCATTATACTCATCTTTTATACTCAACAGCTAAGATTGTTACTTTCTGGAGATGTAATTATTAGATGATGATTATTCAATAACAGCTGTGTGGAGATAAAGAGACAACAGAGAGAGAGACTCAAACTGGCTAACATCTACATCTTTAAGCTATGGAGGCATTCCATTTACTGATGTGTGAGATGTTTAGGCTAGAAAAGTAGTATTGAGATAAGGTAGGGTTAGGCAACACAAACAGTTACAGTGTGCCTCATCCACCTCCCCAACCCCACATTTGTGGTCAGCACTGCTACATACATTATATGACACAGTACAAGCAGTGAACGCTCGTTATAAATTGTAAGGTGCAGAATCATCCGATGACAATGTAATTCCAAGCATACACAGCATACACAACCAGACACCCAATCCATTACCCTTTGCCCATCTCCCTCAGTGAACTCATTCTTACCTCTGCCTCTCTATGGAAGAACAAGTACCAATGTGAAGAGATCGCCAAGGGGAGTCATGTCTCCTGTGGCTTTCTGAAGGCAATTCTGCCATTGCTTATTTTAGACACAGCTTGTCTCCGTGGCACAAGGTGGGGTCACTTTACATGGACGACCAGGCCGTGAAACTCTATCCAGCACTCATGGAATAAGAATGCAGTTAGGTGAATTGATGGCCTCTCGCCTCTTTTGCGTGAAAGCAGCCTTTTGAAGGGTTAGCAATTCTACTCTGAGTGAAAGCTATTGACACGGTACACTGTAGACTGGGAAAGGTTACACACAATACGGTAATTTAGAGTTCTTAGACAAGGGTCATCACACAGTTTAAATACAGTACGAAAGTCTCTTGAACACCTGACACCATTTTCTGACTGAGCTGGATGAGGCAATATGTAGCAAGTAGGTGGTGTTTTATTGACTGGAAGAACATATTTTATGAGCAACTAATCTGAACAAACAGTCCTGTGATTTATTACTTTTTTGCATATTTTGTCACACTTAAATGTGAAACTTTTAAGTGTGACAAAATATTAGATAAAGACAACACAAGTAAATAAAAAGTGCATTCTGTAATCAGTCAAATGAACTGAACTACCGTATATCTTCCATTAGAAGCCTGTCTCTTTTAAACGCCGGTTTCTAATAAACACCGGTTTGAAAACGTGTCACGACAAATAGACGCTGGCCTCCAATAGTATCCGGGCGACCTTCGACCCGGAAGTCCTTCCGCGCTGTCTTCTACTTCTTTTTAAATTTTATTGCCAGTTTGCAAACAACTGAATGGTGCATTACCGCCACCAACTGGTATGGAGTGTGACTGGAACATCACTCAAAGAAAAAAACAACCCTCCGCGCTGGTCGGTTCTTCCGAGTCTCATCACTGGGCCAGCTGTTTCCAATCAGCCGTCATCTACGACCA
The DNA here is from genome assembly GCA_015108175.1 of Pelvicachromis taeniatus. Lineage (NCBI taxonomy): Eukaryota > Metazoa > Chordata > Actinopteri > Cichliformes > Cichlidae > Pelvicachromis > Pelvicachromis taeniatus. The sequence continues at coordinate 13,802 of VURO01039721.1, forward strand.
GCAGCATTTAAGCTGGATGCACAGCGACTGTGGGAGTGGGATTATTACACTGAAGTGGAACTGTTGGCTAGCAAACCTGCTAACTGTGATTTTCTAGTCTTTTACTTCCTCTTGAGGAGAATCGAGCATAGCGACGTTTCGGGGAGCACCACTCGTGCACTGGGCTACTACAGACAAGGAGATACTCGTGAGCAAAGGAGGAGCACAAATGGGAACTGCATTATTTGTGAACTGTTGGAATACGTTTTGGAGCACTGTAAGTAAACAGACTTTTTTTTAGACTTTTCACCTCAGTCTAAAAACCGCACTTGGGTCCTCTTTCCCTCTCACTTCCGTCACAATTCCGAGAAGGGAATTAAAACCGGTCTCCAATAACCGCCGGTCTCTTTTAAACGCCGGACCGGCTGGATAATTTTTTGAATAAACACCCGGCCTACAATTGGAAGATATACGGTAGCTACATTTCTGGAACATTGGGATCAATTTCACAAGCCACACCCGGTCCTGATTACAGCCAGATCTGTTGAATCAAAAAAAAAACAAAAAAAAATCACTTGAATAGAAGTAGGCTAAAAGATCTCCTTAAGCAACACATCATGCATGGTCTAAAAAAATAAAGAAGCATCTGTCAGTCTGGAAAAGGTTACTCAGTCATTTCTAAGGCTTTGCGTCTCCAGTGAACCACAGTGAGAGGCATTATCAACACATGGAGAAAACTTGGAGCAGTGGTGAACCTTCCATGGAGTGACCCACCTACCAAAATTACAAGAGCACCTCCAGGAGGTCTCAAAAGAACCCAGAGTAACGTCTAAAGAGCAACTGCAGGCCTCAGTTTGACTGCATATTACATTGCATTTATTACACATAGCTTAGAAGACTGTACTGAATTAACCACGCTCACTAAGCAAGACAAAGGCCTACCACACCTGGTGGACAGCCTTTTGTTACCTAAGCAGCTCACACTAATACACCCACTATCCTCAGTATACTGCTGATTCTCCTAGGAACCTGGGAATTCCCATACACGACACATGTGAGACTTCCCAGGTGAAATACACTGCTGACTTGGGTTATGCAGCAGGACAGTTATCCGAAGCAAACCAGCAAGTCTGCCTCTGAAAAGTTTGGGTCCAACTGCTCTTTCACATAGGGCCAGATAGGTTTGTATAGCATCCCCCCCATTTTTTTTTGTAACTGAAACATGTAAGTGTGAAAAATATGCAAAAAATGAAGAAATCACGTAGGGGGTAAAATACTTTTTCACGGCACTGTACCTAGAACGTTGGATCTGGCAGGACAGAGAAATGAGGGAGCAGATAGTCTAAATACTTTCTTTTGAGGGTTAAGAAGTTACTTAGACTGTTAAACTGGTGCTTGATGAGCTCCTTCCTAATCTGCTGCTAAATGCTTCATTAAATGGGAAAAGACGGTACAGTGCAAAACAAGCTGATGAGCATTGCCAATGAAGTGAGAGAATCTGTTTTTTGTTGTTTGCCACGAATCACATAATGTGATAACAAAGCAAGCACTTTGTACCAACACAACAAAGCCTTGGATTAGAAACTACAGAGAAATCATGTAATGCTATAAGATTTGGGTCTTTGCGTTGGGAAATAAACAAAGAGCTGCACTGAAAGTTGACAAGAAAATGAAGAAAGAACAAGTGAAATTGTTAGACACTCCCCATTTCAACAATTTCTCATGAGAAAATAGAATAGAGGGGAAAAAAACAACCTCTATTTCTATCTATTGGACCAGCCAACGGCACATCAACTATTTTCTCTCCCTCTCTCCCCATCGTCACTGAAAGCAATCATTTTAGAATTGATTTTCATGGCTCAGAGAGAAATAATGGGAATTCTTTCTAATGTAGAAATGTATGTGTTCCTTTTGGTTAACCAGAATAGACCATATTTCAAGCTTGTCAGTTAGAGGAGTAAAAATACCTCTCATCTTTTGCTCAACTTTTTTCTCCCCTCCTATCCCCACTGTCTAAAATGACAACTCATCAACTCTAAAAATCAATCATATAATTCTACGTTCTCCAGGCTTCTGAAATGATGGAAGAAGTTTGGTTCTTTTTTAACCATCCACAGGTCCACATTTGTCTATGTTTTGAGGAGATAAAATGGCATGCCAAGCAGCAAATCAATCTTCATGGTGGCGACAGGGATAGGGGGAATGACAATTGCTTTAACATGCCCCAGTTAGCGCTCACCTAATACATTCTCACTCCCTACTAACACGCGAGCGTCTCGTTGCTAAGGGACTCAAGTTAAATCTACATGTCCATCTCTCGGTTTTCAGCGCCCACCGACACCCTGCTGTCTAATGTGAAAAGCTCTTTTCCACCTGCTCTGTTCCACTCTCCAGCACTGGCCCCTTTCACCCACTGAGGCTCGAAAAACGAGTCAGTCCAAAAGCAGCAGCTCCTCTCCCCTGGATGAGCTCAAATCCATTTACCTAGGGTTTATCCATCAGCAGCTGTCGAGTGTGTAACACCCTGCCCAGGTGCCATTACTGTACCATTACATACCAGATTCCCTCAGTTTATTACCACTATAGGAGCGTGTCAGCTATTATTAATGATAGCTCAACCCCATGCCGATGAAAGAGACTATTGATTGACAGAGGAGGTGAGGAGTTTGGGGATAGCCCAGACATTATCAGCATTCCTTTTTTTTTTCCTGGAATTTAAAATACTGTAGCTCTTCAACAGCGTTCTGCAAACTGGGACAAAGTGTGCTCTATAACTTATACAGTATCAAAATACTCTGGTGCTGCGATTCAGGTCAGCAATATCTAATGCAAGGCTCCTTGCATCTCTGAAAAATTAGAGTGTGCAGATGCAGAAACAGATTGGTAAATGCGTTCTAGTGGAACCTTAAGAGATGAATTTGATAACAGTACGCAGATAAATGCAGAACAAGCTGCCTATCATTTCATCTGCGGTTGTGACAGATTATGGAGAAAATGATCCGTTGTTAGTTTTGATGCGCTTTTAAAATAAATGAGTACTTTCACATTAGATTACAAAGGACACGGTTTTTAAAGAGCTGAAAATATTTGGCAGGTCTCCTGTGGATGTCTAATCAAATTATTAAACTCCAGTCGTTGTATTTAATCCTGAGTTTCTGACAGTCCTGATGACTTCATGTTTAAAACATCACACTAAAAGTGTCCGTAATAGTCATAAAAATAATCTGTCAGTATCCTGTTTTATTTTATTTTTTTAGAGGAAACAATACAATGTTGCTTCAGTTCATTGAGGTTTGCAGATTTAATGATATCAAGTTGCCATCAGTTGTGCACAATAAACAAAACAAGATGTCAAATGCATTTAGTGTTGGACATGATGTGAGGGGAGGGGTGGGACTCACCCTAAGTCATAATCCTTTTCATCAGTGCCATGCTTTGTTAAATTATCATCAGGCAGTGTCAGGAGCAATCTGCAAGTGGCCACTTCCGAATCCCAATGAGAAAAAGGTCTATCGGTCCTCATGTTGACCAACGGAATATCAATGAGCACTTAACTACCCAAAGTGGATGAAAGAGAACAAGAGAGTAAATGGGGTACAGAGATGAGCAAAGAAAATACCCAGGAGGCTTCTATAGAGAGCGTTTGCATTTCCCTTCCCTGACAGAGGAGCAAGATGACTGGAAAAGTAAACAGACTTTGTCTTGCAGCAAAAAGAGAAGTTTGGTGACAGCCCTGGCCTTTATCTGACAAGCAACACCCCACCCCCAACCCCCTACCAAAAAAAAAAAAAAAAATCCTTTCCGATAAGGAACAGAGGTAGTTATTAAATTGTAAAAGCAGGAGAAAAGCATTACTCTGAGGACAGTATAGAGAAAAAAAAGTACAATTTCTCGATTAAAAGGACACAAGAGATGGAGAATGTCCTGTTTCTATCCTGTTGTCTCCATTTTCCTTATTTGCTGTTGTGGTGGATCAATGATAGTGTACAGGCGTAACCTGGCAAGGTTATTTCCTCAGTATTACTGTCTTATCAAGCTGAGTGAGAACGTGTTGGTTCTGTCTGCAAGCTCAGCCAAGCACCGGGCTTACGAATGCTGACGACTGTGATTGCTCGCCTGTCGAGAGGTCATCTTGCAACACAGGGAACATTTGGTCCTTGAATAGAAGACATCTTTTGCAGGCAAAATTGTCACACAGCAATTTGGAAAATAGAAATATCACCGCCAGTCATACCACCTTTAAAAGAGTCCTTTGGAAGCAGCACACAGTTGTAAACAGACTGGCGAACACTCTTTTGTGGCGCTTTCAAACTAGAGACTTAAAAGAAGTTTAAAGGAATTCGTAAAGAGTTTCACAATTGCACTCTCTAGTCTGGTTATGTCAGACATTTTTCTTTTTGGTGTGAACCAAAACAACCTTAACCCAGTCCCAGCTGAATCCTGGACCCAGCTAAGAGGTGTGCTCTGTAACTGTGAGCTAAGCATCTTTTGTATCTTGATTAACTTTGTATTCTGGGATTAACAAAGCACAGCATCTGCGCTGTATAGCAGTTAGCTGGTAAATGAACTTAGCAACTTTTTCCTTAGATTCACGCATTTTACGCATGTGAGCATGTAGACATGGTCAAGACAACTTGCTGAAGTTTAAACTGAGCATCAGAATGGAGAGGAAATGTGATTTAAAGTGACTTTGAAGGTGAAATGTTTGTTGGTGCCAGACAGGCTGGTCTTTGAGTATTTGAGAAACTGCTGATCTGCTGCAATTTTCCCACACAACCATCTCTAGGGTTTACAGAGAATGGTTTGAAAAGGGGAAAATATCCAGTGAGCAGCAGTTCTCTTGCTGAAAACGCCTTTTGATGCCAGAGGTCAGAGAAGAATGGCCAAAATGCTTTGAGCTGACAGGAGGACAACAGTAATTCAAAAAGCACTTGTTACAGTTGAGGTATGCAGAAGAGCATCTCTAAATAGACAAGACCTCCAACCTTGATGCAGACAGACTACAATCGCAGAAGACCACACCAGTGCCACTGATGTTAGCTCAGAACAGGAGGCTGAGGCTACAATTCACACTGGCTCGTCAAAATATGACTACAGAAGATCAGAACAAAATTAACTCAAAACATTGGTTGGATGAGTCTCAGTTTCTGATGGGCAGACAGAATGTGAGAGAAACAGCATGAAAGCATGCCGTTTATGTTGCATCCATGCATCCTGTCACGAAGCAGGATGCATGGACGCATCCTGCTTTGTATAAAGAGTCCAGGCTGGTTGGTGTAATGGTGTGGAGGATATTTTCTAGGTAGCTTTGGGCCAATTAGTACCATCTGAACATGATTTAAACACCACAGCAGAGGAGCGTTTTGTTGCTGACCATGTCCATGCCTTTCATGACCACAGCATCACAAAGCTCAAATCATCTCAAACTGGTTTCTTCAACATTGAATTGTTTTGTTTTTTTTATATAAAGAATTAAGGCAGTTCTGAAGCCACTAAAGGGTTTCCAATCCAGAACTAGCTAACTCCACTGAGTTTACGGTATAGGTTCTTTGTTTATACCACAGCCCTCTGTTTGATACTCTATATGTATGCCTCCAATAAAGATAAGACTTTTTGCTAAATGTCAACAAAAGCTTTAAAAAATGAGGTCCCATTCTTTAACACTACATCCTAGAAAAACAGCTTAAAAGGTGAAGGGAAAACATAATTTCTGCTTCAACTGCATTCCCTGGAAATGCTTTTATGGTGTTCGAAGGGCTACGTTTGTATAGTGCACCTACAAGGACATACAGGGATGTTTTCCTTTAGATGTCGTGGTGCGTAACATACACTAAATGACCAAACTTGTGTTGGCATGCAGGCACTTACAGGCTACTACATCAATTAGATTAAAAGTGTAGATAATAGAAAATAATACACCTTGTGTATATTATTATTGAGACAGCAGCTTTTCTAAATTAGGTTTTGCTGTCTTCTGACAGTGTGGTCCTGGAAGTTTTAAAATATTTTTTGCCACTAAAAATTGTGTGAGAAATGAGCCATCTTTGTAGCAGCAGCTCCCTTTGGTTTACAAAGGCTAATCCTGATTGAATGAGCAAGTATGAAAATAAATGGCTGTACTATTGCTTCGTTAGACTGACACCGGGGCAAAATACAGGATCTCAGTTCTTTAAAAAGCATTTCTCTTGATTATTGAAAATGAAGGCAGACTGCCAAGAAGAACAGCGGGTTTGGCTGCTGTGTTGATATGGAGTGGTACTATCACTTCCCACTGGGGTTGTTAAGTATTACTTAAACATACATCTTGGCCCTCACAAGCTTTTTGTTGTGTCAAGGCCTTCACTCAGGAATACGCTGGCTGATCTGAATGTCAAATCAAAATCAATTATTCATTAATGACTAATGCTGACTAATTTTTGTTGTTCATGATAAGACAATATAAAAGCATGTGACTCAACATTTGTTGAAGCATAAGAGTGACAGTTGTGACTTTTCCAGGACACTTAGTGTTCTCTGTGGACTGCTGATCACAGATTCACTTAGATTACTTAAATACTGCTTTAACTTCAAATAGGGTTTATTAGGCTCTGTGTCTGGCAGTAGGCACTTTTTTGTAATCAACTTCTTTAAAGCGTCAGTAGACAAATATCCAGAAACAAATATAGTTAATACAGCAGACCACCACAGTGGACTTTTAATCAGACAATCAAGATGTAACTGAAATCCAGACATTCAGCTTTAACTCAGGGGGTTAAACAAAAGTTTAGCATTAGCTCTTTAAAGTGACTGAACAAACTGGCATAATTTTATAAGAATTGATTTTATTACTTTGATGAAACTGCTTTGACTTAAGTCTAAAAGCTATGGACATCACCAAATGCTGCCTTTCCTCCCTTGAAATGCTCTGCCAGGCCTTTACTGTAGCCCCCTTCAGTTGCTGCTTGTTGTGGGTCTCTGCTTTGTTATGCTTGTTTTCCTTCACCGTACTTTTCCCATGCAATCGTTTAAGCAAAGTTGTGTGTGAGTGTAACCAGAGGTTTGCGCCTTATTGAAAACCAGCTCTATTTCCATTCAAGGCATCTCTTGATTTTGGACTTTGACAATGAAATGCTGATCTCGTCAAGAGTGGTCTTAACGTGATTAGATGCTGAAGAGTTTGTCTTAACCAATGAAAATAGTTTATGATCATACATTTTAGTTGTCTTTAGTTTTTCAGACCTTTTGGTGTGGCTGAGCTGATGAATATATTCCTTCTATTTAATGGATGGCAAAGATTACTATACTGCCTCATGAAACATTGACCCATGCTTTGCACTACTGTATATGTCAACCATCTGACTGGTACTCATTTTCTTAACCTTTCAACATTTGTGAGGTTGCCCAAAAGAACTACACATCACTGTCATCCTTCTTGCGCATGATGACACTTGCTGTGAATGAAGGGTGATTATAAAGAAACTGTTTGCACCATAATCGACAAAGACAATACTTTTTATCACGGCGGGCACAGCTATACAGTAAACCATACAAAATGACACTAAATAAAAGCTGCTCTTCTCTACATAAATTACACATGCAACAAAAAATAAGCTGATAAGACTTTAGTGAGACTCCATGCAGGCTTCCTGACAAATGTAACATAATCAAGAAATTACCATTAAAATACAGCCATTAGCATAATTGCTAATTTGTTTCCATGCTATTACTGTGCCTCTTTAGCAAAAAAATAATTCATTTCCACAGTTACAGCTCCTGGGTGCGCTGATGTTAACATTACCTTTTTATGCCTGTCTGTATTTTTATTGGTAAGATGTAACTTAACATTAGCAGACACCAGATTTACTATCAAATATGCTCAGAATGTATGACCTGCTTACCAGCTAATGTACACTCATAGCTAATGTTCTCACGGGAATTTAACAAAACTACTACAAATCAAAATGTGATGTAAACTATGAAGAGGCATTGTAGTGGATCCTGTGTGTAATGAGTATGAATCGCAATTTAAATGCATATTTGTTCATTATGCTTTATCATTTTAAAATGTGCTAATCGTATTCATTTACATTGAGACTTTGTCTGTGGCAATGAAGTCTATAAATGTCCCCTTGGTTTGAGCTTCTTAAAGCTGTTGAGTAAAATCAGTTCATAATGCGTGTCATTTAAAATGCTTGAATCACATTTGAACTGCATGACAGATGTTTGAACGGCATGCTCCTGCCCAAACTCAAGGATTAAAGCCGTTGCCTTTGGAGGAGTGCCACTCAAGACCCAGTTGGGATGCATTAACTGGAGTTAATCTGTAAAGGTCTGTGAACTGTATGTGGTTAGAAACAGTAAGTTGAAATCTAAGTGCTCAATTAAACTTTTGACTGATCACAAATCTTCAGACACTTATGGAGACATTTGAAACAAATCCATAACATGGCGTATGTTCATACTAAATAAGCAAAGTGAGATTCCATTTGAGTAAGATATTTTAGTACTTGCTGGTTACATTTTTTATGTCAAAATAATTTATCCATATTTGATGAGTGTATTTCCACTAGGTTGAAAAAAGAAACCGAGAGATATCTGGTTGCTTGGGGGCTAGGGCAAGGGTTTGGATAGTGGGCACAGGTGTTGTGCAGGAGGGTGGAGGGCAAGGCTCTGTGGACTATAGCCATTACTTTATAACTAATGAGGAAAAAGATGGCCAAACTCCCTGTGGCATGTGTGCCTCATGTGGACAGAAGCATGGGCTGGGTAAGGTAATGGCACAGTAGGACCGTGGCCTTAGGCGCTCCAATTGTGCTCATGTGGTCACGGCCCAGGAAGCAAGTGTATTTGTGAGAAACAAAATAGAAGAAAGTTCATATCGGCAAAAACAAAGTACCTTTTCACTGCCGTACTCGTGAGAAATGGCACAGCCTTTTGAGGACGCAGATTGCAGACATACTACGGTATGTGTCCGTGGATATAGAGTGTGTGCGTGTGTGTGTGTGCGTTCGTGTGTGTGTGTGTGTGTGTGTGTGTGTGTGTGTGTGTGTGTGTGTGTGTGTGTGTGTGTGTGGTTGCATGCCGCCTACGTGCGTCAAACAGCTCTATTTGAGGTGGCAGGCACAGGTGCGCAAACGGCATGGTGGGCTCAAGCAGGTTATTGGCCGACAGATGGAGCGGAAGGCGGAGTGTGCTGCAGGGACAGGGGCGGCTGTAGGGTGGAGGGGTAAGAGCTGGAGGAGGGGTGGGTATTGTCAGTTTTCTGTGGGTATCTGCCAAGAGTGGCAACTGGTATGTCAAAGCTTTACAATCTGCATGGGCTGAGATTTCTGAGCAATAATAAAAACCTGTTCTCGCTGTCAGAGATGGGCAAGGACCCAAGATAAGTACATCTATAACACACGTGGAATATTATGAATTAACTGCCATAAAATATAGAGGCCATCCAGCAATGGTGGATGTCTGCTTTGCTGCATGGGGATAACGTAAATAAAAATTACTGACAAGCATCTGGCACATATTACCAGGAGAAGCACTACTTTAAAGGTTACACTCATAAATATACATAGATTAGTTTGTAATTATGTCCTCCAACAAACCGATGCGTTCTTATAAACTTAATTAATCCCTTAAAAATAGATAGGAGTGTGTTTGCAGTCTGTGGAAGCTAACATGTTTCCCTACCGTACTTGAAAGCAGTAGCCGAGAACGGCTTTTTTTTTTTAAATTCAGTCCTGTATGGCAGCTTTTGCAATCAGAATTATGACCTTAATGTATGTGAATGCATGTAGTATACAATATAACAATGTCCAAGGCAAGGCAGGCAGGAAAAAAAATTAGTGGGGACGTAGTGGGGGGACGTAATAAAAGGAAGTATAAATAAAAATGCAACCCAGAACCAATAAGTATCCAAATCCTGTTTTACATCTGTGTCTAGAGATCGGCCACATCATTAAAACACCAAAGCCGGAGAAGGAAAGAACATTTCAATTCTTGTCTAAATCTTCAGACTCCAGGACCATGTCTGACTCCACCAAGGTTAGATCCACTTCGAAGAAAGTTTTGTTAATGTCGGCAGCAGCTAGCTGCAGCTAATAGGAGCTAACCGCCATGAAAACAGTGGTTAGCATTTCCTCAACAATTCATTTCAGTATGGTTGTCATTGGTCAGGCTTTTTTTTTGACTCATTAACCTCTACAGCTCCTTGCACAAACTAGAAAGAAGATGTTGACGTTTCTTACCCGACATTGACAGCTGAGGTAAACAGTTGTTTCTAATTATATAAACACGCTGGCCAATATAGTTTATTTTTTTGATCACTCTTTGGTGAATAAAAGACGTTTGTCCTACAACGGCCACTATAGGATTATCGCTTGAATTGGGGGGGGGTATAAAAAAGAAGAGAGAACTCGAACTGCAATCTACTGACATCTAGTGGTGAAAATCTTCCACACTGTAACTTTACGAATATTACATTTTGTTATTATCATGACTTTGCTCTGCACATATAGATGGTTAGCTGCTGCAGTTGACCATTAATCACACGTTTGCCAATCACAGAGGTGGCAGGTGGGTGAGTCAGAAAACCCTGTAATCTAACAGCATTGTGCTTCAAATGACAAAAAACATAATCATTAATATTAATATAGAAAGAGTAGAAATGGGTGTGGGAAAACAGAGATGTCAGAGGTTGGGCAAATCAGCTCTTATCGAGTTTAATACCAGTCCCTCTGTAGGGCTCATATTTTCCATTAATCTGCACCGCATGAATACTAATAGCCCCGGTAGCTTAATGGCCCTGCCCAAATCCCTGTATTTGATTTCCACTTTTCAAAGTGACCTTTTCCCCGTGTTAATGGGCTTACCTGTGCTAGATCATGTTGGAGCATGAGAAGGGCTGGGCTGACTTTGCCACGTTCAGCTCATTCCCTTTATACAACACCTCTGGATTTCAGCACAACACTCAAGTGATCAGGCAGAAAAAACACATGCAGAGGCACAAGCAAAGGTATGACACTACTATTAACCTTGCAGCCAAGTTATAATAACACAATAAATTTGATTCTTTAGTGAGATGGCTATTGGGTAGCATTAATTATCTTAGCTCAAAGTTATCTTGAATGCATTTCAGTTCATCTCATTTTTACGGTGGAGTATTAGGTCCACAGAAAAAAAATGGTGTTAATCATTTTGAGAATTAAGTCGAAATTTTGAGATGAAAGTCTAAATAAAGTCTGCTACGCCTTGTGTAGCTGAGATAGGGAAATTGTACTTCAAAATCATTTTTATTTACAAAGTGACTTATCTTTTATCACATAAACACAGTTTGGTGATCAATATAGGAAAGCTGAAGAGTTGGTGCAGAAAGCTACACCTGGTCAGATGGAAATAAAACACAAACGTGGAAGAGTTGGCCGGATTTGTGCAAAATGAAATGGCGGGCATGGAGATGGTTACACCCTTTTAATACAGAGGTTGTATGTTGTATCACAAGACACAATAACACGGCTGATCAATTTGTTTCACTAACTCATCTACACAAGGCATCTTGTAGAGGGTATAGCAGCTGTGGCAGTTTGCCTTGAAACAACTGTAATCTCTACATTTTGACTTTTTTCTTAATGTGGCCCTAATACTTAATTCTGAACACTATCGATCAAAGATGTAGGATGGCTTTTTTGTATTACATTTTTTGTATTAAATGTATTAAATAGCAACAACCAAATTGCTTTGGTTGTTGATATGTTTGTGTTTGCCACTGATATACTGCTGTTCTTTGCATATTCAATTAGTTGATTTATTTGTATAGCACACAAACAGACAATGCAATGTCTCACAAGGTTATGTGCAAACAAGCTCTGGATGCATGTTACAATACTAATTAACTCTTCTTCCATTGCTCTGCCAAAACCTGTACAGTACATTGAGTTAGTGGCTTGCACTCTTGACCTACATCATAATGATACAGTATCTACTACAGTCCTCTAGTCAATACAGGGCACAGGGAGAATTTAGATTATGGGTGGCAAAATACTAGATGAACCCAGCAATGGACATTTTCAGAAGATTAAACTTTGTCAGTTCAGTTTTAAATGACACAAAATGATCACATTACATTTTTATTTTAGTTTTAAAGCAGATAAATTAGCAGTGATCATGAGTTTCATCAGCACAAGGACCAGGAGTTCTGCTAGGTGTTATTACTTTATGCATATGTAGAAGAAACAGTAAGTATATTCTATTCTTATTGACTCTTATCCATGAAAGTGCCTCATAGCCATTACCAGTGTGGGCTAGATAGGATGAACTACTGTTAACTGGTGCAGTTAGCAGATAGTGAAGAAAGTGGAAGGAGTGAACAGTGGTAGACCTTGAAAGAAAGGCAAGGGGGGTGCTGTGGTCCAGATAGGACTGATAGGGTAGAGCTGGACTAAAGGTGGGACAAAATGTCATGAAAGTGGTCTGTTCAGTCCCAGTTACTTGGATTTAGTTAGAGCTGATGAAATGGCCACATGCAGAGGCACACAAACACAAATTTGGTTGTCTTAGCTGAATTGGTCCAATTGCCTATGCTGCACAAAATCAAGTATTTGATTGAACTCAACTGGGTTCAGCCATTTAAAAAGGTTGATGAATAGTAATTTGGTATCACACTGTGTGTTACTTTTACAGGTTTTTGGCGAGAATATATTTTTAGGATTCACATGCGTCATGCGAGATATTTTTTTTTCACCTGCATCAAAGGCACTAGTTGAGCTTGTCAGGCTTTTGTGCTGAATCCCAAGTAATGACTCGTAAAGAAATGAACATGCTGAACATATATATATGCCAGGCCCTAATTTCAGTTTTTTGTGTTTAGTGCCTTAAAACCAACACATTTAATATATAATTTGTACTCTCCCAGTACTGTAGAAAACACAGAATACAGAAACAAAGAAAAGCTTATGTATTTTTCTTTAAAAGCTTTTTTAAAACCAAAGCATAGGAACTTGATAAACATGAATCATGGTCGAAATACATGAAAATAGCCACCTCCCACCAACAACTGAATGAGTCCATTGGTACCAACAGCATTTATCCTTCCATCTAACTCTCTTTGACCCTCCTCACCTGTCTGGCAGCTGTGGGACTTAAGGAGGTCTGTCATCAGGAACCTAGTCTTGGCCTCCTCTGTCTCCTGTTGTCACATTGCTGATCTCTGCAGGTGTCAGGACCCTGGGGCTTTGTCAGTGACAGAACTATGTGAGCCCTTGCTGTCCCCACAGGCTTTTAAGGTGAAAGGGGTCAAAAATCTCCCAATGCACCACTCCCCTCCCCTCCCCTCTAAATGGATCTCCTTTAGGGTCTCTCGTGGGATCCTTCATTTCCTAGCCGGTAATAGAATGCAAGAACGAAGCTGAATGGATGGGCTACGTCGTTGACAAGATGGGATGTGGCATATTTATGATGCTAGCAGAAAATCACAGGCTTTTACAATTAGGCCATCATCTCAAGATCCCTGCATTTATGTGTAGGATGCAATGGGATGTAAAGATATATGGCTGAGTAAAACAGATTTTCTCACTCAGTATTAAAGCATTCTTCTCTATTATTGTGCCTTGTACAAATCAGATGATATCCATTATGTGGGAATATCTCTAGTCCTTACAGAGACTGCCACAGAAGTGGTAAACATGGAAACTGTGAATCTTCTTCTCTCTATTTTTCTGTTTCCCCTTTGTGTATTTCTACATTAAAATCCACTTGTATATACGCTTGTGCACCTGTCAGACGTTTTTTCTTCTCTCCCACATGAATTTTAATATCAAAGACAGACTCTGAAATTGGCACCTAACACGCAATGCATACCCATCACCTCATTTTGAACTGAACCACATGCTGCAACAATAGGATTATATTTGACTGTTCATCAGCCAATAATATATGTAGTATGAGACGAGCTAGATCAAGCCATGTTTTAAGTTTCTATTTTCAAAAGTGTGTGATCAGAGAAATATAATTCAGATGAAACAAAGTACCTTGGAGAGAACCATTAAGGTATTAAAGATCTGGATTAAATATGTGTTTACCAATAGTCTTCATAGCCTATTGTTATACTCAAATATTCTGGCTAATATAACAATAATATACTGGCTCACATGATCCGTGCCATCCATTTCTTGATTATTGAGTCATACGTGTCTTCAGTTACTATACTTTTTGTAAGCAATGTACCCTTTCTGAAATCATGTGCACATCGTTCAAGAGTAGTCTACCATATTGGATGCGATTGAACCGGTGGTCACCAGAGAAAAAATATTCCTTCCCCAGCCGGTTGGAGAGTTTCTCCTGGAGGCTGCTGGATGATGCTGGCTGAAATTGGTCACAAAGAGGGTGCTGTTTCAAAAACCTTATAACTGCTTTGATCGCTTAACAGTTGCCTGTATTTTGCATGAAAACCCCCAATTTGTCGGTAAGCACTCACTAGGGACGAACTAAGTGACAGTATAGAATAAAAAGATGTGACGCAGACCAAAAACCCAGAACTCTCACCTTCAGTGCTGCAGCCCACATGTTTCAAAAGGAGCAAATTTCACTTTAGAGGGCAATGGTATCGGTTTGTATTGCGTTTTTCAGAGTTTCACTACTACTCAGACCAGCGAGTAGGTGTTTGTAGAGAAGTCTACATGTTTCATGCAAAAAAGAGCCAAAGCAATCACAATGATGGAATATATATGTATTTTTCCTAATGATCAGTGGTTGGCAAGGGATTACTAACCAATCTGTAGGCTTTGGTGACTGGGGCTTTAACTTGCCAACAGATCGGGGAATACACATGTTTCCCTTATGACTGGTGGTTTCCAGATTTTCACAGACTGGGCTCTAGGTCTGTGTGACTGAAGCCTTACCCACTTGACCCTACATCATCTCCATGATTGACATATGACTGTAATTGAGGGCAAATTAGAGCCACATGATTCATGTTTCAAAACAAATTTTCCTGACTTCACTGGAAAACAGCAATATATCAAGAAAACCGTGGTGGTCAAAGAGTGGTCACGACACAGTGGGTCTGCCGTTTTGAAAGTACATTTTTTTGAAGATAGCGTTACAGGCAGGTCATAAACATGGGGAAAGCATTATTTCCTTCTGTTAGTTAAATACATACTAAAGGAGATAAGAAAAAACCCACTGAAATACATTTCATTAATATTTATAGCATTTGACCGCCTCTTATTATTGCTGATCCTGAGATACTTCCGGGTCAGTTCATCCTGGTATTACCTTCCTAAGCAAAAAACACTATTTGACCGCAACCCAAGCTATTGCCAGGGTTGAGCTCAAGGATAAGCGCAGGGTCAGCACGACTGCTCTTACTTTCTCAACAAAACTATCGCACCTAAACCCATCATCATTATCATCTTTCAGGTCACTTTCACTCATCTTCTGTTTTTTTTTCTTCATCATATGCATTCTCTCTCCTCTACCTCTCTCTACATCTCTCATTCTCCATCCTTCTTTCTACAGATCCTACTTTCTCTCTCTTGTTCACGTTGCCCCGCCCACATCGTACTTTCCTTTTCTTCCCTTCAAGGCCGGTCTTCATCACAGCCCTTCTCACGGCCCACTCATCCATAGGGCCCATCCATCACCATCATGCAAAAAGAAGAGAGAAGAGGGCTGGGGGTGGGGGCAATGAGACATTGAGTGAAGAGACGAAGGAAAAGAGATGCACAAGATCCACAAAGACAAAAAGTTATATGTTGGCATCGAACTGAAAGACAGAGAGGGCGGGGTAACAAATGGAGACAGAAGAATATAGGAGGAGATGGCAAAGAGCATATATGAGACACCGGGTGAAAAGACTAAAGAGAATGAATGCTCTTATGGCAAGGCAGAACTTGAAGACAGAAAAGTACAATTTATCCTCTGATATTAAACTAGTCATCGCCGTGTGTTGCACAGATTGGTGCACAGATAGAAGGTGCGCAGATTGAAAAACTAAGAAATGGTTTAGGGTCTAAAAAACTGATTTCTTGAAAACTTTGATTTGTGTCATCACGTCTTTTTGTTTGCGCTCAAGGCTGTGACCTTTTGACAGGGCTTTCTCTCTTTTGTCCATAACTGCCACGGGTGAGGCTGGCAAAACCAGCCCAAACGCCAAAAGTGATAAAGATGTTATACACAGTGGCAGACACTTTCTGATAGATGTGAGATAATTTTACAGTACTCCTACCACAAGAGACAAAAAGACAACAAAGTTGGTTGATGGGGAGAAAAAAAAGAATGTGTTCGAAGAAAGAACAAGATGGTTGAAGGGGAATCAAAGTCAGGCAATGGGGCCCAGTACCATCCTCCAGCTATGCCTGGAGGCCTAAATGTCTAGCTGACAATGTCTATATCCGTCAGAAAATAATGGGCTTTAGAAATCGACCCTTGTGCCTTGAAACCTCAATCAGCTGAGCTGGATTTCCGGCAATTTGACAAAATTGATCAGTAATAGAGTCGTCAGCCTTGATTTCTTTTCTTTTTAAAAAAAATCTGAGCATAGTATGTGCTGAATGTAAATATCTCATCTGACACAGTTATATTTTTCTGTATTCAGTATATCACAGGTTGTACTGTGTGAGTACAATTATGATACCTAATAATACGTCCTATGTGTGTAAAGTCATATGTTAATGTTGTGATGCTGTAAAATAGATGTTTGTTATCACTATCTGAAGATGATGAGTTACTGTACAGTATGTTCAGTATATTTATTAAAAAAACATGGTGTGCCTCTTCTTCTGTGGCTGCCTCTCTATCTTGTGTGTTCGTTTTTCTCTATTTTTTTGCCTCCCCTTTTTGCAATCTCTTCTTTTCAGTGCCACAAATATAATTAATGGCAGAGCGCAAGGAAGCATGTTACTGGTTTATGGATTTTTGATGGTAATCTTGTGGATTAATTATGTGATATATGTGCCTTGTTAAGTTAATCGGGCTCGGGTAAATACAATGCATGAACTTTGATAGCAAACTGGCAGGCATTTCTCCCCTGCCTCCCTAAATCAATTTGCTCCGTTCCCCAAGTCATTCCTGCATCGTTTCACACAGAGATACTGCCAGGTATGAAGGTTGCACGTTCATTGAAAGACCCAAAAGAGGGTCAAATGATTACAGTGATTACAATGATAATGGCACAGTAAAGCCTGTGCAATCGCTCATCAGCTGTACTATAATAGACACCTCACACACCAGTATGTTTAGATGCATCTATACTGTAAATTCAGTTTCATCAACATGGAAATTGAATCGGGGTGGGGGTGGGGTGGATATCATGCACGTTTGGAAGTAGCCTATTCGTTTGGCTGAAAATGGTCTCATGTGTGTGTGTGTGTGTGTGTGTGTGTGTGTGTGTGTGTGTGTGTGTGTGTGTGTGTGTGTGTGTTCGTGTATTTGTGTGCAAATTTGCAAATGTGTTCGTAAGCCCACAGATGAGTACACAAATGGCATCTGTGCATTTCTGCCTGTGAGGCGAGCTGGTATGTAATGGGAGGCGAGCAAGCTGGCAGGGATAGTAAAGAATACACGAGGACTGTGGACACCCACCCAGGGCCGGCGGACAGTCAATCTTCCTCGCCGCATCACTGAAAATGCCACTCCGCAACCAAGGTTGTTTAGCAAGTAAACAAGCCTCTGGCCACCGTGCATCCAAAGGTGTATATTTCCCAAGGTATAATGGCCAGGCAGAGGGGGGAGAAGGTAAATTGGGCTCTGCTGGCATCCTGCTGATCTCCCACACAGCCAGCTGATAGGTTTTGCGCATCTTTTCAAACGTTTCTCATAGCCTACCTCCACACACAGGGAAAAAAAAAAAAAAAGATATATGCACTCACACCATCTCATCTCCACACACACAGGTCATGGTGAGGAGGAAAAGCAAGGAGATATTTTCTGATTCCTCCCTTCCTCCAGGGTCCCTGTTGACAGCTTTGATTTGAGTGCTGTGGTGGCAGAGGTACTCCCAGGGCCTCATCTGTACTAGTAAATCACACGTGTTCGTGTGTTTATGTGTATGTGTGTGTACATGTGTCTGCAAGCAGGCACAAGATGCGACATCATACTGTGTGACTGAATATGTGTGTTTATGGAGTGTCAGTGGTCTCCAGGTTTACATTGTGTAATTTTTGTATACAGTCTTTACATGTAATCATGGGGTTGAGAAAGTGTTAAACACATGCAGATTTCTGCGTTTTACAACAGACCTTGATTTACTCGCTTTCCTTTTAACCAAATTAAGAGAGGACAGCAGTGACCATGTGTTGATCTAATACCAACACAGTGATGTAGAGTTTAGGAAATGGATTAAACTGACAAAATCTATTTAGGCCAAAGCAAGCGCATGCTGATGACTGAACGTGGTCTCTCACAGGCGCATAAATAAACCGAAGCAATGGTAAAACTAACGTGCACTTGCGTGCATTCAGCCGTGCCTGCTTAAAGGATAATTCTTTGAAGTTGGCAGTAATTCTGAGGGACCCC
>VURO01039721.1:47706-76888 GCA_015108175.1 Pelvicachromis taeniatus
TTTCCCTATACCCCCCCCCCCCCCCCCCCACCACCAGTAGGAGCATTTCTTGGGAGGGGAAGCACGCAACCCAGTTTTTCAATCAGACAATAGCAAGTATATCTTGACTTTTTTCTTCTAGAGGGGTCTGAAAGCTTTCAGCTCATAGTCATTGACACAAACTACAGGGTGAATAGAGAATTCAATCTAGGTTAGATGATAAAAAGAAGACTTTAATCTATAGTGAACTGTGACTACTTGGATTACAGGAAAAATATGGTTATATAAGGGAGCGACAATAGAAGATTACAGACTGTCAATCGACCTGCTCAGACAAACTCTTTGAATTACATATACGTATTTGGAAAGACTGTGTATAAACTTACAAAAGGTTAAGATTACATTCTTGCACATGCATCACATTATCCTGTTTTTCTTCACTAGCAGCGAGGCCTTCAATTTTAGAACCGAGCCTCTCGATCACAAATAAGCGTTTTACAGCGTGTTTACGAATGTGTGCGGAAAGGTATTCCGCTCATTATTTTTGTGCAAGTATCCATAAAGATTAAAAAAATCTATAAATGCAAATAGGATCTGTACATGTGCAAAAGATCCACCCCAAAAAAGGCAGCGTACAACATAGAAATTAGAAACTGTAGTAGGACTATGAATAATTCTTCATTTTCACCTCATATATTTCCGTCGGTTGGCTGTCTTTTTGCATTTCGTATTCACATGTGTGTGGTCTGTAGCTCAGGGATTTCATTAGTCCTGAGGTCAGACTCAAAGGCTCACACTGGCAGGCTACGTAACACTACACTTGGAATATGACTCCGTAGCAGTAAACCTCATATCAGTTGACTTGGAAAGAACTAATGATTTTAAACATGACATTGCTGGATCATAGTACTGTGGTGCGAAAAAGTTTTTGCCCTGTTCCTGATTTCCTATTTTTGGCATGTTTTTCCCACTTAAATGTCTTAGCAGCAACAACTGCAATAAAAGATGTGCAATCATTGGCTGTGGAAGAATTTTGCCCACTCATCTTTTGAGTTGTTGTAATTCAGCCTCATTGAATGGTTTTTACGCCTTTTTAAGGTCATGTCACAGCATCTCAATCACTTTCAAAGTCTTCACATTGTTTTTCTTAAACCATTCAGAGGTGGACTTGCTGGTGTGTTTTAGATCACTGTCCTGCTGTAGAAGTTCACGTCAGCTTGAGGTCACGAACACAAGGCCATAATTACTGTCGGAATTATGTTACATTTCTGAAAAGCTGTGTTACTTTTATGCCAGATGTGATGAGACACACACTTCCAAAAAGTTCAACTTTTGTCTCGTCAAGCCAAAAAATATTTCCCGAAAAGTCTTGGGGATCATCACAATGTTTTTGGCAAATGTAAGACGAGCTTTTGTGTTCTTTTTGGTCAGTAGTGGTTTTCTTCTCATACTCTCCTGTTGAGGCCATTTTTGCCCAGTCTCTTTCTTATGGTTGAATTATGAACTCTGACCTTAACAGAGACATGAGAGGTCTGCAGTTCATTAATGTTGTTCTTGGTTTTTTGTGACCTCCTGGATGAGTCATTGATGTGCTCTTGGAGTAATTTTGGTTGGGCAGCCACTCCTGGGAAGCTTGGCCACTGTTGCATGTTTACGCCATTTGTGAAGAATGGCTCTTACTGTGGTTCAATAGAGTCCCAAAGCCTTAGAAATGGCTTTGTAATCCTTTCCAGACTGATAGATGTCAGTGACTTTGTTTCTCAGTGGTATGATGTGTTGCTTTTTAAGATCTTTTAGCCTGCCTTACTTTGTCAGACAGGTTCTATTTAAGTGATTTCTTGATTCAACAGAGGTACCAGTAATCAGGCGTGAGTGTGTTTAGTGAGTCTGAACTCAGCTTTCCAAAAAATGTGGTTAATGAAAGTTAATTTGTGATTTAACAAGAGGGGGAATTACTTTTTCACACAGGACCAGGTAGATTTGGGTAACTTTTTTCCCTAAATCAGTGAAATTATCATTTAAAAACTGCATTTTGAATTTACTCGAGTTAAGTTTGTCTAATATTAAAATTTGTTTGATGATATAAGACAAATATGCAAAACACTAGGAAATCAGTAGGGGAGCAAAGACTTTTCACACCACTGTAAGTGTATTTGCACTCTTGCAGCAATAATTTCAATGGAATTGAAATTGTTTTCTGCCAAGCCAACTTTATTCATAAAATACTGGGTGGAAAGCCAGACAGATGAGATGGGTCTTTAGAGCAGATTTAAAAATACCTTTTGGAAAAAGGCAGTTTAGTCCTGTCAGACGTTTAAAGCATTTGTAGCTTTTGTATTTTCAATTTCATTCCCAA
Source organism: Pelvicachromis taeniatus (assembly GCA_015108175.1). Classification (NCBI taxonomy): domain Eukaryota; kingdom Metazoa; phylum Chordata; class Actinopteri; order Cichliformes; family Cichlidae; genus Pelvicachromis; species Pelvicachromis taeniatus. The sequence continues at coordinate 50,042 of VURO01039721.1, forward strand.
CAAAAACGCCTCTGACAACCACCCGTATATTTTATTGAGGTTTTAAAGTCATGTGACCATTAACCACGTGACTACAAAACATGTAACTTGTCCACCATTTTAGACATGATAAATTGTGTTAAGTGAATAAGACCTCTGTCACACACTGGCCAGAGACTGGTCTGCCACCATCTGGCAACCACCTGTTGCGAGAGAAAAACGTATACTCTGGTTGGCAAAAAAGCAAAGAAATCATCTTTACAGTTGCTTTAGCCACTAGCAGCTTGCCACAGTGGCCTATAGTTAGCACTGACTATTTTGACTTATCTGAAAACACTCAGCTACTCTCTGAGTGGTGGTAAAACTGTGAAAAAGGTGATACAGACCACACAAGAAAACTGTTTCCTTTGAAGTTAAAATAGTATTTTTAATGTGTTGTGTTATGTGTTGGCTGCGTTGTTGAGGCACAACTTTTACACTGGAGGCAAACGTTCTGTCATGAGGGAAAGGCAACTCGGCATCTTCCATGCATACGGGCAACCGTGGCAATGTGCTAGAAACCAAAGTGCTCACAAGGACATTTTTGGGGCAGTATCGTCACTGCAATTGACTTCATCCAGCAACAGCCAGCAACTTCCAGGAACCATCGAACAGCTCATCAGTGAATACACTTTTTCCCCTAGTGACAGAAGTTGGTCTTACATCTAATATGGCAGACAAATCTCAATGAAACGCAGTATGCTAACCAAGCCTGCTAGCATTAGCTCAAAAGTTAGCACTCCACCCTTTCATCCAAATGTGGTCACGTCTAGCTAGCTCTGTCACTTTACCCAGTGTTTCGTGTATTTTAGTTTTATTCGTTGATTATTATATTTTCTCCATGTTTCCTGTTTTATTTTGAAAGAGTCTGGTGTGTTTTTGTCAGTTTTTATTTTCACTTCCCCCGTGGCGTCATTATGTTTATGTCAGTCAGCTGTTTCCCCATGTGTTCCCGCTTCCCCAGATCACCTCCTGTGTGTATTTAAGTCCTCTGTCTTCCTTTGTTCATTGTCAGGTCATCTGTTATACTCACCACAGTAATCATAGTCTTGCATAGTGTGTCATAGTTTCATGTTTGCTACTGTTTTCAACCCAAGTAAAGGCTTGTTTTTCTTTGAAACCTGCTATACCTCTCTGTGGGGCTGGTCTGCAGGCTGCAGGCAACCGCTTTTCAGGCCATTGGCTGGGGGTTTTCAACTTTTTGGACTTTTGTGCTGCCAACCTCCAGGTCTGTCTTCTGAACTGTTTGCTATGGTTGCCGTCACCAACCTCCTGGTCGGCCCCCTGAGCTGCTGGAGCATGGATTGTTAAGTCGTTGACCCCCGGGTTGACCCCTAGAACTTTGTTGTGGACTTTTGTACTGCTGACCTCCAGGTCGACCCCAGGAATTATGTGCTGGACTGTTCTGTTGACTTTTGGCTCCGGTGGGGTTTTTTTGTTTTTGTTTGGGTTTTCTCTGGCCCTCCGTCCGGACCTCCACCGTCCGCCCTGGGTGGGTTGTTTTGGATTTTGTTTTCTCCCTGTTTCCTGTTTTATTTTGAAAGAGTCTGGTGTGTTTCTGTCATTGTGTTTAGTTTCATTTCCTAGTTTCATGTTTGCTGCTGTTTTCAGCCCAAATAAAGGCTCGTTTTTCTTTGTAACCAGCAGTACCTCTCCCTGCATTTGCTTTTGGGTCCTGTTTTGAAATACACTGCCGTGACAACCTCCCTGTTTTTGATGCTTTTTGAAGTGGTTTCAGAAACCATGTACATTTTTTATGTACTCTCCATTTTTGGGATTATTATTTTAACTTTTCCTTTTTCACATAGAGCACAGTGCTAGAACAGGACAATCAATCACCATGTGTAATTTCACTGGACAGTTACCGCCACTGTTTTCATGTATGAGCAAATCTATCAAGTGGATTTTGACCTGCTTAATTTTTGACCTGACTGTGTCAGACATTGGCACTCTCACATGCACCTCTGCTCGGTAAAGTTTAGGGATTGTGTGTGTGTGTGTGTGTGTGTGTGTGTGTGTGTGTGTGTGTGTGTGTGTGTGTGTGTGTGTGTGTGTGTTTGAAACCAGCTCATGACTGACCACAGCTCACCGCAACTGGCATTCTTGGTCTCTCTTGGACAAAGTGCAAAAACTGCATGGTTTCCATTAAGTGCACTTCCATGGAATCTGACACACCAACCACGTGACCATAACCACAATGCGACTGAATATTTCAGAGGACACTCTAATAACGTGTCATGCCCACAGCCTAGAGATTGTTAAATTTCCATGATGTTTTGATTCTGAGAACCAGCTCAAATAGATCGATTTTCCCAAATCACTGAGCATTGATATTTTATTAATGTGGACTATGGATTTATATTTGAGCCAGCCTTGATTTTTTTAGTTTTTTGTTTGTTTCTTGTTGTTTAAAGTCTGCAGGAACTGTGTTGGATCTTTGTGGGAAAAGCCTCTTTTCACCTCACTTATTTTATTCCTTGCCACTTGAACATAACCTATGGTGGGGTGCCCAGATGATTTCGATGCTTATATATTTGATTAACGACATGCCAGCATCACTGTCAAGTTCAATGCCATTCAGTGCTACCTGCTACAAAAGAGTACTATTACCTTACAGCAGATAATAGAACAGAGGAAAATCAGGGCCACCATTATTTCAGTTTCTTGTCATGATTTCTTTTTTTTCCCCCCTTGTTTTATTTGTTAATTTCCCTCTTTGAAGTGAGTAATGATCACCTTACTTCACAGCGTTGTCATCATCATACCTGTCAGCCTTTTTGCAGCTTAAGATGTTCAGCGCGAGGAAACACAACGCATCTGCTTACATTGTTTTTGTCTGGAGATCAAAGACGCCTCTGACTGCAAACAACTTCAGCAGATGACACGAGGTGCCAAATGTTTCCTCGATATCAGATGGCATCCACTGCGATCCATATTGCATTCTAGGCCAAACCTCCAGAACACCATCACAAGTATTTCCCCTGAGGATCCCCGCCTCTACCTACCTCCATTCATGGTTGCGAAACAACCCTGGGTCGAGGGTGCACCACATGAAGTTAAATGGTTTTGAGGAATAACAATCATAACATCTGAGTTTTGCGCAACACCAATCCAAGAAACAAGACAGAAGAATGGGTCAGATCTGGGGAAGAAACCTCCCCCCAAAAAACAAGATATGATGGAAGGGAATCGAAGAGATGATAAAAATTATGGCACAAAGGCGGAGCTGCTGTTGGATTCCTCATAAGAATTATTCAAGAAGAAATGGCACCTGGCCTGGGGGAAATCAGCACTGCCTTCAGCCGGATTAGTCCTGGCACAATCTGGACACAGTCTTGTTTGATGTCCCCCACCCATCCGTCTTGTATGTAGTCTTTTATCTCACTCTAAAGTAATATAGTCTTCACTGCAATTCAATAATGGCCCAGCCGAGCCTGTCAGGCTGCGTTTGCCCGTTATCTCACAAAGGCCTGTCCACTCCAGCAACGAACCACCCAATATTTGTGTGTATGTGTGTGTGTGCGTGTGTGTAAGTGATTGCATCCCCAGGGGAGGGACTTCATGCTTGTGTATGTGATTGTGTGTATGAAAGAGAGAGAGGGAAAGAAGGAGACGGGAAGAGAGAGATGCCAAATCAATTGATGTGTGTCTGCACCATGTGGCAGACAGAGGGGGAAGTGGGGAGACAGACGGTCTATTTATCCCTCGGTGTATTTGTATGTGTGTTTTGACCGGTTATCCTACTTGAGATCTAAATTAAGAAATAGCGCGGCCGATGGGGCAGATGCAGCGGCCATCACCTGTGCTGGCGTGTGTGTGTGCGTATGTGTGCGCGTGGTTGTCCGTGTCAGCACAAGTGGAGGGTTTTAACTCATTTCCTAATTGGATGAAAGGGGCAGATATGGCGTAGTCTGACCCAGGCCTTGCTGCAGGACAGTGGGAACCACAGTAATTTACCCACAGAGTGACAACCTTACTGAAGCTTTCCGGTCTCCCTGCTGAAATCCAGACAACAGTGGGTCAGCTCTTAGTCATATCCCAAATGGACGTTGGACTATAGGACTGATCGACTGGGAAAAATATAGACTTGCTGATAGGAGGATGCACATTTGCAGAAAGGGGGGGGTGTGAAGGATTGATGGATGAACCATAAATACCGCAAAAATGCATGGATATCTTCATAGCTACACTTCTGCATAATGATGTGGGCTATTTTCGCTTCATGTCAGGCTGTAAATGCATCTGCATAAGCTAGCGGCTTTCATTTACCTTGCAGTCACGGGGCATCATGTCCCACAGCTCATTCAGCGCATGCTAATATATGGCGGCACAGGCCTCCCCATCATAATCACCCATAACACTAAAATGAGACGCATGACAGTAAATAGCAGTCAAGCCTTACAAAGACTATTTGGTATGGGAATGATTTTTGTTGCCAGCAAACACTTCAGATGGCAATAAATAAAACAGATTTTTTGATATATTAAGCTGCTTCTTTTATTGTCATGCCTCACTGCGGTCTGTGCATGCAAATAAAGAGATATATTCACTGTACATATGGATAAGGGGGAGGAGAGGAAGAGTGAGATGCTGTTTCAGGAGTCACATTGCAAACGATGAGTGATTTGCTTTTGCAATCAAAAACAAGAATTTGATTTAAGAGCTGCAAGAGAGCAAAACACTTCCCCCCCTCTTCCCCATGCATAAGCAAACAACTAAAGAACAGAGGAATGAGTGTACACATTTCTCATTCGTGTTCTTTGCAATCTATTATTACTTTATCACTGCTTGCACTCCCGTGCTCACTGTACAAACCTGAAACAGCTTTATTTGTCATACGGATGTTCAATTTCATCCAGGTCTCCTGCTGCCTTAACGTTATCCGCTAAAACATGTCCGTGTTATTAAACATGGCGAACACGGCGCAGCCATATGCGCGTAGTGTGATACGCATGGCAAAGGTTTGCACATAGAGCACGCTGGTGCAAGCATCTGCATGGAGGAATGTGACGGAAACACCCCGCTGATGCTGGGGGCTCTGAGGGGTCAGCTAGACTTAATTGCACTCAGGGAACATGTGTGCTAGCCCAAGCTGGCGGAGCCACTCTGCGAGGGGGCCGGCCATCTGCCGCCCTGCATTTCTAAATCCTGAGGACCAGTTTGGGTTTATTAAAGAAACCAACTCAACACTGTTAAATAACTCAATTTCTGTGTGTGGCTGAGGCCTCGTGCAGGTAATGGAGAATCTTTTGGACTCGACCCTACAATTAAGTTTGAGTTGCCTGTGATCAGTGTTCGTGGAAGTGCTACAGGATTTATGTTTTTGAAGTCAGTTGTGGATTTCTAGTTTAGTTCACTTTAACTAAAGTAATTTTGGCCTTGCAAATAAACCTGTTTGCTTATTTTCTACTTTAAAATCGTTTTTCCAGAGTGAATGCTTTTTTTAAAAGGGCTGGTTTTACTGTATTTTGGGGTGTTTTTTTTCTTTCTTTTGGAGCTAAAAGACTTGTGAAACCTTAACCTTGCTGTATTACTCTGACTAGCAAGCTCCCACTACAACCACAGGTTTTTTCTTTGGTGTTAGGTCAATAAGCAATAACTGTCAAGAAAATCCTAATTACATTTTCTTAATTGTGATTATATAAAATGTTTCACAGATGTTCTTTTTAGTAAGTAATATATATACTTACTAAGTATATAGTACTAACTATATACTTAGTATATATATATATATATATATGTTTTCTCACTTTTGCCAGCCCGCAGCGCTTGCTTGATTACTGAAAATGTGATACAGATTTTTGCATGTCGACACAGCGTTGCGTTCTTACAGTCAATATGAAAATATGTTTCCTCCACTGTCCTCCAACAAATGCTTTAGTAACACATCACACAAGTCAAAATCAAATATTATGTCAAACAAAAGCATACCACTTTTCCACACATTACTGCATGATAGTAATATAACAAATTTGTTAAATGTCCTATTTTTTCAACTGTATAAATATGTAAAATGAAAATTTAATTCTTGTTGATTTACAGATATATTAGATTTAATAATCAGTGGGTTACTTCATAATGTGTCTCACAACATGATGATCCTCATCCAAACTTTGTCTTCTTATCCAAACATGTAACTTGATCAATAATCAGCAGCTGCTCAGCTGCTCTGGGAAGATTAAAAATTTGTGCCGACTGTTTAAATACACAGCGTGCACAAACTACGCGAACGCAGCATGCACACTGTAGACGTCAGCAAATATGCACACGGCAAACGAAGTCGTATGTAGAAATGTCAAATGTAGAAATATGCATAACTGTGGAATTTTTATAAAATATTTGCATGTGCCATGTAGCTGTTGGCACTTACAGTGCCCGAAGCAATGTCTGTGCAGAGTTTGATCATACTGGTCCACATACTAATGTGTATACATACGCTATCATCAATACAGTATGATAAGATCATTAAAAGTAACTTAGCAACTCCTGAAAAATCTGTTTTTATTGCTCTGTCAGAGCGACACTAGGTGTGGTTACTAGGTCACAGGAGGATGTAGCCACCTCGGCTTATTTGAGTCCGTTTGTAGTAGAGCAGAGTCTGGTTTGGAGCATTTCTAATGAAATTACCAGACACATTTTATGGCTTGCTGTGTCGACATCTGTAGAACAGGTTTCTTGAGTTAAATTCTAATATTTATGCATGTTATTTAGCAGTGATTTTTAATACATACTCATACATTTTATGGACTAGCTAGCGTTAAGTCATTACTTAGCAGTCCACTCCTTTGACCCAGCAAGGCCTCGAGTTGGGCAAATGGGTGATTTCACAATGGCTGCATCCCGCTTTGAAAACAGTCATTCGTGCTACACACTGAACCACAGCCTGTAGAGGATTTGCGTGTGGTCCGAGGTGAACAAAGCTAAAATCTTCCCCTAGAAAAGAAAGAGAAACACTGCTTCACAGCATGGCGTTAAGCTCGTCTTTAAAATCAAATCGAGCAGCTAATCCCTGCATTTGAGAGAGTTTCTAATGATGGGCACTGGTTAAAGCTTGATCCCACGAGGGGAACGAGTGATCATATATCAACACAAGCTTTGGGAAAGCTTTTGGATGCTGTCTTTGTGTGTGTGTCATACTCTCAAAGATGTGCTATTGCAGTTCCATCGGATAAAGTGACTTGTTAGTCGTGAGTTACTTTCTACATAAATTTCAGTTGCAGTTCTTTTAGAAGAAAAATAATAATGAAGAAAGTTTACTATGTGAGCTTCAAACTGCCCTTAATTGAACTCAGACCTGATCTTTAATGTGTGTGTCCTTGTAGTCTGGTGTTTCTCATTCTGCACGCGGCACAACACGGTCCCTAAAATAACCTTCAACAAGCTAAAGATAACCCTTTTGGACATGAAAAGACACAGCTATGTGGACTGATAATAAGAGGTGCAAGTCGCCAAGTGCCAATGCCACTGTTGCATTGTATTCTGACTGCGTGTCTTTGTATCTATTTTTACACCACACCCTATTCATTAAGGCTGATGACTGATAGGCTACTTTGTTGGCAGCCTGCGTCCAAAGTGTTATGCAATGACCTTGGGTTCTAATCTATGCAGACTGGCCTCTAAATAAAGAGCAGGTTGATATGAGTATTCCATATGACCAAAGCAGTTGCTTTTAGGCAATGGCCACACGCAGATCAATTACATGGACACTTTACAGTTTCTCATATGTAGCGGTGGCTTGCACGATTGATTGTTAAACTGCTTTGACTTTCAAAATTGCTGTTGTAGCTCACTGCTTTGTGAATACAAACAGTAAAACAAATGCATCAGTAACATTAAACCCACTGTGTATATAAATGGCCTCGAATGCACTTTGAGATGACCAACCTCAAAAGAGACTGTTCAAATGCAGTTGCAGTAAATATGACCCTTGGTTGTCGGATTAAATGTTTTCACGTTGCACAGCAGGGGTGCTGAACGCGGGAGATTCTTGTCAGAGTTTCGAAGCATCGTCAGGCTTCCTGACAAAGACATTATTTGTGCCCTGAAACACCACACTGAAGTAAGATGGGGAAGTCAAGCCAAGCAATGACACATTTCTTTGATTTATTAGAACGGACTGACTATATGTGGATAAAAATGAGAAACTGTTGAAATTGTACTCACCCGGCTGTTAATGGATGGTTCATTAAATGTGAACTAGTTGTACTTCTCTACACTAAAAGAGAATCAAAATAATTTTTCTTTGTGTTATTAATATAATATGTTATACTGTAGATTCTACTGGTCCTGTCTAGTTTATGTCAGCTTGGTGCACTAAAATTAATTAATTCTTGGGAAATACCCAATGGTTTCCTCCAGTGTCACTGTGTGATGATTGGTTGCCCCTATTGTCCTTTAAAGAGTAAGTATCTGTTTTCTTTTTTTCTTTTTTTTAACTGTTCAGGATAAGATGATGAGTTGAGGTGATTTTATTTATGCCACAATTGACACATTATTTTGTTATGACAGTTAAAATGTTAATGAAATAATAATAGCATTACCTGGCAGATGCTTCTCTGCCACATAGATACTGTATAATCTATCATAGAGTATGATACACTGTATTTCCAAAGGTATTCTCTCACCTATCCAAATCATTGAAGGCAGGTGTTCCAATCACTTCCATGGCCACAGTCTAGCTATGCAGACTGTAGGGGTGGAGCTGAATCAGTCTGTCAGAGATTCAGTTCAATTTAATTATATTCAGTTGAATTTATATAGCACTAAATCACAAAACAGGGTTGCTTTAAAAACATGTTAAAGATACACATTATTAGATATGTGGTGAGTAACAATGTACATGACCCCAAACCAGTTGTACCTGAGCCCGGTTCTTCCAGAGGTTTCTTCCTGTTTAAAGGGAGTTTTTCCTTACCATGCTTACCAAGTGCTTGCTCAAAGGAGGTCCTATGATTGTTGGGGCATTCTCCCTATTATTATGGTGTCTTTACCTTACAATATAAAGTGGCTTGAGGCAACTGCTGCTGTAATTTTGCACTATATAAAATATATCAAATAAAATGTAACTGAATTGAATTTTGATTATTTCATCAACATAATAGAGCTTATATCCTTTGATTAGCTTCTTTGAGGTATTTATTCTAACAAATAATCTAAACCGAGCAACAACAACAAAAAATCTACAACAGGCTATAGATGTTTTTTCAGTATGACATGGAGGATATGCATGTCCCCAGCTCTTTCACTGCTTGTAAACAAGTCTCATTCTGTATAGTAATGTCAGAGTCCTTTTCTTATACTTCAGGGACGCACTGAGGCCTTTTTTTGTGGAGCAACAAGTCCACCCTCTCAGGCATCCAGACACTGATCTGGCTTGCAAACAACAGGCAGTGCAAATTCTAACAAGAGGACCAATCAAAAACAATTCCTGACCAAACTTAGAAAAAGTTCCTTGTAAGTCGTCCTGCCATGGATGACTAGTAAGACTGATGATTATTCTAGGTACATATCCAGCCCTGGTACATGTTAGTACCAGGGCTACATATAGATTTGACATAGTATTGAAGTGTATATTGTGTGTTTTAACAAGTATTACTGTGGTGGCAAGGAAGATGAGCACTGAAAAGTAATTTGTTAGTTATCTCGTTAGTCAAAACCTTGCATGAAATTTATAAGTGACTCTGTGGGCTCAGTCACACTGCTGTTCTTTAATGTTAGCTCTCTTCTATTTTGTCCTGTGGTACTTTCTTCACTTTCCTTTTTTGTGATTTTATGTCCAGTAATCAGGTACAAAACCTTGCATGACTGCACACAATAGACTCAGAGAAAGGGGAGTTAATGTCTGCTTTCAACTCGGGAGGTAAGACTCAGGAATGAAGGCCTTCACTCATATCACATCACTACTCTCCCGCTTCTCCATTTCCACTCATATTTCCCTGACGGTCCATAAAGAGACAGCCATTTGAGAGGGTGCATTGATTTCTAGGCATATCTGGTGATAAAATGCGCTTCTCCACCCGCAGCTCCTTTAACTACCCAATTTGAGGGCCCCTGATTTGGCAGGGCCATGCAGGAACTGTAAATAGAGCTGTGAATCAGAAGGGAGTAGGCAGGAAGTGAGGACAGCGTCTTTATTAAAGACACGTACAGACAGTAGGGGCACAGATCAAGCTGAAGAGGGGTCCCCTTATGGATTTCAAGGCTTGCTGTTGTTGGAGGAAAATACAAAATACAAAGACGAGGCAGCAAACTGTCTTTGCGCACTAATCATCTACATACACTGTAAGCTTTCTTATATCTTTCCAAGCAAAAATGCTCCTTAGCAAAATGCTTTGAGTATTCTACAGAGTTTGCCATTTCTATGAAAAGTCTGTCTTTCACCTTGTGTTTGCTTCAAATTTCTGCCACCTTTGAAAAAGCAAAAGGGGGATCGGGGGAAAAAAAACCCTATTAAAACCTTATTGAGCTGAGGATGAGGTGGGAAAAAAAATATTGTAACTTTAGAAACCCCCCCGAGCCTGCGTCCCTCTCTGGCCATTAATGAAGCATTGTCCCAGTCGCACCACTTTATCATGATCTATGAATCTCTGATTTTGATGCAACAGAAAACCAATCACTTGCAGCAAGTCTCCAGGCGAAGCATTCGTCATCATGTCTTTGACACCACCTGCGGATTGGGTCATTCTTTTAAATTAAAAGCCCTCATTTGTAAATATACACTTGCAGACAAAAAAAAAGACAACACTCACTTCTTATTTTGATGTATGAAAGAATAAAGCGACAGTGCTCAGGTGAATTAATGCCTACCCGCAACGCTGGGACATTTGCAAACCGCACCTATGCAAGGAAAAGGGTGGGGAGAAGGAGGGGGGGATGCAGATGATTGAGCACTTTTGTTTGAATCTGGCATTTTGAAATTCTTACTCTTCATTAGGATTATTTATCTAAGCCACTGAGCCCTATTCACCATGTCAGAGTGTACATTAATGGCCAAGGGCTGAGAGATGCCAATAGGATGCCGATATATGCTCTCTCTTTCATTCCGCTGTATCTTATTTTTCATTAAGTCTCTCTCCTCAACATTATTCGAGTATATATGTTGGCTCTCAGCTGGAGAGGCTCAAGTCAAGAAACTTAATCTGTGTTGTTCAATAGAGAGCTCCTGTCGTCTGATGAGGTCTGGCGGTTATTGAGCACCTGGGGTGTATTCAATAAACCTAAAGTTTGTTCCTGCTTTAGTTCAATAAAGGAGCACTCTGTATCAATTTGCTCATGAGATATGTCTCGCATAACTGATATTGAATTGCCAGATGCTCAAGCAAACAGCTGTATTCTCATCACACGATGTAATAGCGGTCCATTAAGAGTCCACTTAGGTTGCGTTCTCCGGTAGGAAACAATGGGCTGTAACTTTCAGCGGAGAGGTCATCTTGAAATGGCGAGTTTTAAAAGTAAAGTATGAAAGGTTACCTCTGCAAATTCAGTGGCATTTCTTTGCATTTCGTTGGCACCGGCAGTCAAAACTCAAAATGAAACTCTGACTGAGCTGTCATTTATCTTTCGATATCTGGTCCAATTCATCTTGACACCCAGTTCTGTAGCTTATCCGTACTCCCAGACCCAATGAGGGACTAATCTGGTTATTTCTTCCCAATCGATGTCTCTGTGCTGCCTTGGCACACCTATCATTAGGGCTGTCTCATTGAGTGAGAGGAAAAGCATCAAACCCCAGGAGCCTCTCACACGGGGCTTTAATGCCAATGAGCTTGGCAAATGTTTTGAGACGGCCACAAGTTTGGCCGCTCCTCTGGGCTTATTGTCTTAGGGGTGAGCCAACATTCACTGCGCAGTCAAAATAAGAAAACCTCACACTTACAGGTGGAAGAGGCACGAAAGACCATCTCAGCCCACTGATAATTATTTCATACCGGAAAGGCGTTTTGCTCAATCAAACGGGGCTGCTCCAGGATAGCTGCGAGAGAGCGTAGCAGTGATATTTGTAGCGCTCATTATTGGGACAGGATGGCAAGACTAACTGTCTAAAAAAAAAAAAAAAAACGAAAGTAAGGAGGGATAGCTGAGGCGGTTGTGCCGCTGTACAGTATGAGGGAGTTGGGGAGTTAGCGGTGGAATGCTAATCAGCCTCTGGGGTGCTGAGCCGCAGCAAATCAACTCCTCAGAGCGGATCATGGCCTGGGCTGACATTAAACCCCCTCCCCTCAGCCCCCCTCAAACACACATTCTCATCCTACTACTCACAAGAGGAGACGAGGTGGTGAAGGAGAGAGGGAAGGAATGAGGGGACAGTGAGTGGAGGACAAGGTGTGATTACGACTATGACGAAGGACAAGAGAGCCAGACAGAGAGACAAAAAAAATGGAACAATACAAAAACGTAAAGGCAGGTTGAAAAAAATTAAGGAAGAAAAAGTTTTGAAAAGAAAAAAACATAAAGTTTTGGGGGACATCTTTCCAGTGGCCTGTTGCAGCCTAATTGACTGTTCGCTAGGCCCCGCACCCATTTGTCACTGTTTTTACAGCTGCCAAGTTTTCCACTTGCACAGAGCAGACTTTACAGTATAAAGTTTGACAGATTTAACTAAATCTAAATAGTCTCAGGGCTTTTCAAAACAAGGGACCCTTGATTTCATACATTGCTAAACAAAAGCAGCCATCACAGTTCTAGCTGGCTGCAGCTGATTTATGTTCGGTTGAAATGTCAGCTGACTGGCCAATTTTATCTGGGAATAGGTAGCTTTATTCTTCTTTGTGTCTAACGTTTGACATTTTAAATTTAGAACTTTGTAAATATGAACTTCATGAAACAAAACACTATCTCAGATAATGCGTTTGCTTGGCGTTGTTGGAGAACACACTTCTCCAAGGCCAACAGGAAAGGACATAACAACTACCATATACTCTGATAACACACCACAGTTGTGAAGAAGCTTAGGTTCCTGTATTTTACGGTAGCCAGCCAGGCTTGTACAAATACAATCATGTAAAATTAAATGTTTTCACAGGACTCCATGTCCTGTGAAAAAAAAGTAAGTGCACCCCATGATATAGTAGCTTGTAGAACCATCTTTGGCAGCAATAACTTGAAGTAAATGTTTTAAGTTTTACTTTATCGACCACCTCAACATTATGGAGGACTTCTGGCCCAGTCTTCTTTACAATATTGCTTCGGGTCAGTGAGGTTTGCAGGCTTTCATTTATTCAAAGCTCTCTTAAGCTCTTGCAACAGTATTTCAGTCAGGTTGGGTAGCAGCAAGCTCAAACACTTGACAACCCAGCAAACACAAAAATTGCCAAAGGCTCTGAAGTATAGCTTCCGGCAGATTATATAGGCCTTGGAGACTATCCATTGGCTGCCAGAGTCAGACCTCAGCCAATGACATGAAACACAGGGACATCATCAGCGAGTAGGAGGGAGGGGTGGAACTCAGAGGTCAGGACCTGGAAGCAGCACAATAAACATTACCTGTCTTGTCTTCTTCTTTGTATTCTTTTAAGGGAATGTAACACACAGCGTTTGTGTGTTGTGGCAAGCATCTCCAGCTTAGACTCATCTGTCCAAAGGACATTATTTAAGAATTTCAAGACTTTGCAAATCTAAACCATGCTGTCATGAGCTCCTTAGAGAGAAGACACCTGCCAACTCTCCTAAACAAGCCATACTTGTTTGGTCTTTTCTAAACTTGAACATTTAACATTCTAACCGATGTCTACCAAGTTTGAGACGTGGCTTTTAGAAGTTTTGAAATTTACCTGAGAAAGACTGTGATTATGATCCAGAGCAAGAAACTGCCAAAACCTCTGCTCTTATATAGGTGCTCACACTCGCTGATAATTAGTAGCGAGCTGCTACTTGCCGTTTTACTTTCTTTAGAAGCAGTAAGGGTGACTGCATACAGTCATGGAAAAACTTTTCGCATGACTGTATGTACTGATATTACTACAGCACCAATGGCATCTGTCAAACTGCGGACAAAATCCACAGTTTGACAGTCCTGTTGTGCTTACGGACGCTAAGCTATGACTGGACAATTCCTGTGCTAGGACAAAATCTAGCCAGTGGTCAATTACCTAATGGCTGTCTCAGTAATTTTGTGTACCTACTCTAAAATTGCATTTGTTCCCCAAAAAGGTTTGTGGGGCATCCACTTAAGACTTTTTTTTTTTTTCTTTTGTAGTCAGACAAAAAGCAGTCAAAGAAACAGACGTGGGGACAATGAAATAAAACTACTGGGTCGTGAATAGTAGCCAAGGTTGATGGGTACAACAATCGAGGCTCCAGGAACATAATTGTGAACTATGTGATTGTATGTGTGTGTCCTTGTTTACAGTGTTAATCCTTTGTAATACTGGCAAAATCTTTTTTGTGTTTTTTTTTTCAGTGGGAACTTTTTAAAATGTTCACCAGAACCGGTCCTTGTCTCATAGCTGATGTTTAAATGAAGCCTGTCAAAATAACTAATCATCGTAACAAAGGTAATTTGGTGAAAGTGGCAGCTTGATGAATTAGAGTGATTCCGGCACATAATGTTTTTGTCCGCCGCAACTATGTCCGCCAATAAAGGCATCTGGAAAAGTAGGAAAGCCTATGCGTTTTGAAAAACACGCATAAATCTATGCACAGCTGCCAAAAATCAAAGACAATGACACACAAACAAATTACTTTGCTCTGCTCTGTTCTTTTAGGAGGAGCATGCTTGCATCAGCATGCTGAGCCAACAGCATCCCTTCTCACCTGGGAGCTGTGTTGGACCACCGAGGTGTGGTAAGATACTACACGCTCCAGGGCGCCTGTGACCTTTGAATTACGGCCATCAGAAACTGCGAATGTGTGCGTGGGAGAGCGAGAGAGAGGGAGAAAGAGACGAAGGGGACAGGAGACGACAGAGGGAACAGAAGGCGTATGTGCTTTTGCCGTTCCACTGACAGCGTAATACTGCAAATGACTTTTCCCTCTAACTAGCACGAGAATCAGTTTTTGTTTATAGCTGCATCAACAGAACAATTGCCCTTACCTGTATGGAGGCTCAGTGCCCTTTTCCGAACCATAATCATATTCGCACATGCCGTACTGCTGCCACTTACATCCGGGCCTCTGGGGAATAGAAAACTGTGGTCGCTGAGTATCTCTTTGTAGAATTCAAGTACTTTACAAGTGGAGTTACTGTGGTACAATGACATAAGGACATTATTATACTGAGCATTTCAGAACATCTATCTAAAATGTTCCAGGCTGTAGTATTTTTTTATTTTATGGGTTTTGCCTCCTTTATTTTCCCCCCATTGTCCATAATAATAATAATAATACCAATAATAATACTAATGTACTTATCAAGTTAATTGCTGTGATTGTGGAACAAGGCAAGACTGCAAACATTGATCAGACTTATCCAAGTTTAACTTCTATTTGCACTGATTGTAAAACTTTTATTTATTCACCTTTGACTAACCATAACATGCTGTCAAAGGTGATAAAATCACACCACGGTGTCCATTTAGCTCTTGTTCTGGGACATGAAACCTGGAGTTTTTCTTAGTATTATAAATGGGTTTGGCAATACAGGGTGTATCAGAAAGGATCATATGAGTTCAAAAGGCTATATTTTTTTATGTAATGGACATATAGAAGCTGCAGTAAATTTTAAAATGCATGGGCGAATATAAAGTTTTACATACGGAGCTTATAATGTTCATAAGTGCTCAATGTTTCCCTCACCAGACGCAGGGCATATGCATATAAAATAGTATAACCTGTCCCGTACTTTTGCGAGCATGTCTGGAGTCGCTGCTATTATGCTACACACCAGGAACCACGTGGCACTCTGAATGAATCCATTCTTTCTAACAGTATGCATTTCATTCGTTACTGGTTGTGTAGTTAAAGCACTTTGAAAGCAGATGATTCTCTTTGATACATCCTGTATTGTGGTATAGATGATTACTGTTATATTTAGATATCAAAACATAATTATGTGTTAATAACCTAAAAGAAAATTAGCCATGATGCATAGGTCTTCTTTTCAATAACACGCATTCACTAGATACGCACAAAGATTGCAGTAGATGTAAACCTTCCGTGCAAAAAGAGGTTTTAAGATCTTATTTTGTGGTGAAAACCTTTTACGCTGTTTGTATCATATTTGACTGGTAATTCTATACATACAGTGCATACAGTTTTTATGGCATAGATAGATAGATAGATAGATAGATAGATAGATAGATAGATAGATAGATAGATAGATAGATAGATAGATAGATAGATAGATAGATAGATAGATAGATAGATAATTTCCCTAATTATTACCATTAAGAGTAAAGACGGTGAACTGCCCAATAAAGTGTCTGAAGACTTAGAAAGACTTTGCTTAGGCTGAGTCACTCACACGGGTGCAGATAGGCTGCTGTTATGCTGTTGACTTTAGCTCTTGAGACTGACCGAACAGATTTATTATCTGCATGACAATCCACTTTAACGCACAGGTGTGTCTAGTTTGTAGCTGCTTTATTTGAGTCACAGCAGTGCGGTGCTCTATTTTAGCAGTGATTCAATATTTTGTGTATAAACTGAGTGTAGTGAAATTTGCTTATACTGGCTTAACATATCTTTTCTTAATTGTTTGTCTTTTGTAAGACTGTAGTGAATTATTAAGTATTTCTAAGCAAACTTTATATGCTATATAAAGTTATTACTTTCCGATAATGGCATTTACTCTAAGTTGACATGCCAGTTATAACCATCACCACCCTGCACCCCACCCTGGTGCTCCAGAAAACACTATTAAAAAAGTTGGGGAGTGTAGTATAGTAAAATCTGATATCATAGATAGCTATAGTATCATACTCTTACGTATTTATATGTTTAGTCTCTGTATAGCAAGAAGATTATAGTGTGGCCACTTTTACTGGAGTGGTTTGGATAATCTATCTATATTCCTGTTCAAAAAGGCATGAGCAATGAATCTGGTGAGCAGCAGTATCATTGCCAACACTAATATTGACCAAAACCTTGACAAGTCATAATAAATTGAAATAACCAATGTATTGTCTTGGCAGAAAAACGTAACTCTGTCCTCACAAAAACAGAACAAAATATGTTTCCTATCTGTTTGAGTAACCTGAATATATCTATCCAAATGTGTACCCAATTGTCTTCAGTATGTTGTCAGCATATGAATGGGGTAAACAAATTTCTTCTGCACGGCATAATCAGTATGCTTTTGACTACTCTGGAAACATGAATCTGTTTTATTCCTTTGGTGTTAAGAAGCGATGTGGTAAGGCTCCTTTAAAATAGTTAATGTTTTGTTACTCCCACGCACACAAGAGCAGCGACAGTCTCCCATAAGATGGAGAGCAATCTGATATCTCTAAGCTTGCTTCATTTAAAATATAGTAAAGCCTTCTGCTTTGCTTCTGAGAGATGCTCCCTGTCTTGTGTGTGTATGTTTGTGTGAGCGCCTAAGACTCAGGGATGATGCATAGACTCTGACACTTTGACAGATGAACAGATTTAGAGTGCTCGAAGGACCCAGCCTGTTCAATATAGGCAGGAGCAAGAGTGTGAGTTTGTTAGCGTGTGGGTCTACTTGTTTATATGTGGTTGCTAAGATTTGCTAAATGTACAGTTCATGCCACCTTTATTTCTGCTCGTTGATACATAAAGTCATGTAATGGGTAGGGACACATGGCTGTGTCAATCCTGTCTACTGATGTGATTAAGCAAAGGGGATGTACTGCAATCTAATGGAGTGTATGTAAGCAATAACCTACTGCCGTTACAACACAGTGACCAAACGCATATTTAGTCATATGCTAGTCTCCTCAACAACTAATAGAAATATTAAGAATTTGCAACTTGACGCAAAGCTAGCAAGTGCATGCTAATGCCCTCAACGTATGCTAGCTAGCTAAGTTTCTCACAGGGAGATGGTATAACATGATGTACTCATTTATGTTATACCATCTCAACACGAGTGTAAGAAAACCAAAATATTTATTATCCACTATTCACTACTCCTTTTTCTTTGCTAGCAGCTTTGTACACACTCACATATTTTTTCAACCAGTCACCTGGCATGCTTAACTAAGTCTTGAAGGAGTCCTCATGTGCCGAGCCTGTTGGATACTTTTCTTTTCTCCAGGTCATTTGATGCAGCACTCCATCACTCTTCTTCTTTGTCAGATAGCCCTTACAAACACTGGCAGAGTGCTTTGGGTCATTGGCCTGACAAATGATAGTCACGCTATGCTTAAACCAAATGGGCATGTTGCTACAGACCACTGTGACAGCCATGTTGGTTAAGCATAGTTGTGTTAGTTCAGAATGGGAACCATGCATGCTTATGCAATTTTACATTTGTAAATATTATGGGTATAGGAGCTTGAACCAAATATCCTGTTTGAGGTGCATTTCTTGTGTTACTTTTCCCAAGAAGTTCCCCTCTTTGTAGTTTTTTTTGCAGCAATTGGAACAAAAAGATCTATTTCACAGTCACGTCCCAACAAACATGAGATGTATCTGAAATGTGAACCTTTGATGTGGGCTCTAATCTGGTGGCACCATTAATTGATTCTGATGCAGGTAATTAATGTCTTCATCTTCCTTTGCTTGGATGATAATTATGAGAGAAATTATCCTACCGTTTGCTGCAGAGAATGAACCTCTGCAGCAAAAGTTCTTGAAATTTTCTGAACTGGTTGATCTTCATAGCTTAACATAATTTGGACTTTCATTCCTACAGCAGTCCAGTAGGACTGTTTACTGCATGCCAACACAACAACCTCAGCACAGAACAGATGATGTTCTCAAACATTTTAACAAGACAGCAAATTCCACCAATTAGCCTCCACAAATCTCCCCTTTTACATGAAAACCCTTCCAGTTTCAGGACTTTCTCATGAGGGTAATCAAGTGCCAGTATTGTAATTTTAGAATAGCCCTCATTGATGAAACATTCTGTGTGGCAACATATTATGCATTGTTAAACAAAATAAGTCAAGAAGTCTGTTTCCGGCAGTCTGGCTGTTCTTCATTTTTTCAACAACTGTTCATATAATCGGCTTCAGTCTTGATGGATGTGTCGCTGGGGACTGCAGTATTTGGATGAGTGGTTTTATTTTTTGGCTAAAAGTATTTTTTTGTTGCGCTTTCAATGGCTCTCGCTAGAATGGATCAGCCACATCTACTCTGTTGTTGTTGGCTGTTTTGCTGTCACTAGGCCTTCGCCGTGTGAAGGAGTGCTCACAACAGGGCTGTATTCAGACCCCAGAAAAATGCTGCAAAAAAGATTGTTTAAATGGAAACATGGATGCAATGAGCACCCCGTTATGTTTGCCAACCATGGTACCTATGGAAGTTTATCTGTTGGGAACTGACTTTATTTAAACTGAACACGCCTCAAGTTTTCAGTGCCTGCTCAGTCAGTTCAGTTAGTGTATCCTCAGCTCATCTGGCTACAGTTGAGGCACATAACATAATTGTCATAATCAAAAGGCACAATCTGTATGTTGTTTTAATTTGAACTCTTTCCTTTTAGTAAGTACAAAGCCAACAAGTTCAGAGCTCTCTCCTGATACTCTTATTGTGCTCCATCTCATATTGTATTACAGATTTACCAGCTCACATAAATGTTGAAATATGTTGTTAGACTCTGCCTCACACCGAGCACAGTAAGTTGGCCTTCTTTCTTTGACTTCTGCTGTAGGAGAATCCATACAATTTACCACTGAAAGACGAGCAGTACTCACTTTACACAGGAAACTTTATTAATTATGTATATCTCCAGACAGGCTATAGAGCTCTTGTGTAGCCTTATTAACCTACATGCTTTGCCTTTTACAAGGAGAGCAGAACCTTTTCATATATTCCTTCAATGAAATCATTGCGAACAAAGCACTTTTGGAGTGAATTTTATCTGTGCAGTATTTTATATTTGATATTTTACAAGCAAACAGGAAATCTTGAAGTTATTTAATTAGTTGATGAAGTTCCCTCTTATATTTACTTTTAACTGCTCCGAGTGCGTCTTTTTACAGGCCCAAGTACTTAAGAGCTTGATTTTCTCTCTAAATTTTGGTCCTTCTTCTTGAAAGACAGTTCAGAATATCACTGGAGAAAACCTAAGCAGAAATTATCTGTGCGCGTGACTGTCCAGCAATTCGGAAAGAGGTTATATTGGGGTTAGAATCATTGTCAGCCTTGAATTTTCACACATTGTTCAATTCTAATTTTGTTTGAATGTTTCTTTGTCAAATGTCTTCAGAAGTTTAACAGGATCACTGAATCACATTTCAGCACCTGTATGACTGACATGCTTGTTTAGTGTCTGCCCATAGACTGAAAAATTGCCTGGCACCAAAGATAGTGGGATGGGCTCCAGCACAAACTCACATACACTAAAAGAATATTGGAGGGGAAAAAAAAGTTATTCCATTAATGAGTCATAAACCCATCTTTACGTCCCCGGTTATCATGCTCTAGTCCCCATGCCCTCATCCGGACACAATGTTCTCCTGTCGAAAACTGCCGAACACAGACAAAACGCTCGCTTTGTCCGCCTAAGCAAATAATTACTCCGATTAATTAGCCATGCTGTGGATGTGATAGCTGGAGGCAAACATTCCATTAAAAAGAGCTAAAACACAGCAGAAAATAGCTCTACCATTACCACTGGAGGGTGCTCTCCAGTGACCTTCTCTGACAAAGCCTGGGAAAGCAGATGATGTATAGGATGCGCTCCTTCCGGACACGGGACACTTTGACCTGTTGCCTGTTCTGCCTCTGAATGGATGTCATTTGGGTTTTAAAACATTAATTTATTTCGACTCTGTGTACTTGATTTTGCTGGACAAATGAGAACTGAATGCTGTTTATGATTAATTATTCTTAGGTGGTCAGTTGTCTTTGGTGTGGGAAGGAGAAGACTTTCTAAAAGACAGAAGTTCCTCTGTCATGCGGTAGCTTCATTTTCATCTCCGTGTAGTTTGTTTTCACTCACTTTGACATGAACTTTCAGTCACTGTTTTATTTCTTTTTCTGCACCAACTTCTACCTGGTTAGGTTTAGGAAAAGGTCATATTTTAGCTTTAATAATGTTACGGTTGGATGAATCGTGTACATTAATAAATGAGCCAGTGTGTTAAAATGTAGCCAAATCTTGTTGAGTAACACACAACAAAGTTACTCACTACCTGTTACATGTAGCGAAGCATTAAATCGATCAGTCTTCTGTGTTGGTGGAAACCAAACACAAAGTGTGCCAGAAATATGTTCAAATGAACGCTATTGCTGCTCTTTCTCTGGGAGAAGGTTAAATACACTGCTGTTTTTGCACATCTGCGACTTTGCAACTTTAAAAGCTAACATGGCGGCTTGTTGCATTGCTGCCAAGATGCAAAATAATTAATTAATTCAATAATGCAATTAATGCAGTACACTTGGTTTTATATATAAAAAAGAACATCTACTTTTTTGGTTTTCCCATCACCATATGGCCCCGTTACTGACTGACTGACTAATGGGTTTTACTAATGTTTATTATTTGTGTCCACAGACGAGGGAAGGTTTCACTGATGCAGTGTAACAAAACTTTAACAATGACAAGCAGCTACCAGTATGACTTGTTCATCTTCCCGTAGAGTGAGAGGAATGAAAAGCAGAAGAATGGTGAGGGTTTTTTTTTTTTTTTTTTGCATAACACCCATAATTTGCAAAAGAAATGTCACTCTACACACTGCAGTGAATGCTATAGTGTGTATTCTACTGTACTGTAGTCATTTGTCTAGTTTTATCTTGCACCTATGCGCACTGAACCTTTTTTACATTTATGTTAACATAAATGTAAAAAAGACATAACACAAGTATAATGTCTTCTGTTTTCCTTTCCTGTTTTCCACTCATATATATATATATATATTTTTCGTTTAAATTTGAGCTTCTTTTCAGACACGGTGCACTTTGTGATGATTGAATGGACATTGGATTATTAGGGGACTGGATCTTAACCAATGTATGCAACTGACCTGAGGACCTTACAAAGTAAGACTCAGTTATAGAAGAATTGAAGCAGGCTCTTTGGGACTAAAAACTTTTACACCCCCTAGTGGATCTCATAGGAACATCACTCTGTTTCACCCACATGGATTGTACATTATGTTTGTTCCTATTTGCTTATACTTATTGAATCATAATGGAGAGCTCTTTAGTCATCCACATTGGAGACTTTACTTTCTCTGTGGCTCTCTGTGTGTGCGTGTCCGCTGCAATTCCTGCACACAGATTCCTCACGAATGATAGTTTCCCTCTTTGCTTGGGAAGGGCGAGAAAATGATCTCATTGGGCAAGACTGCAGTAATTTGATTTCTGTTTTCAAATGAGTTTTCTCTTGTTTCGTTTTGCACTATTTTTTATGTGCTTTTGTCGCTGCTTCATCTTGTTCAATAAAATGAAAATAGACATTTCCACGTGCCACACGTACTGTTCGGTTCCTCCAATTTCCCTTTTTGCACAATCACTGATTATCAAGGAGCAATGAGAATTTCATCTGTATGTTGCGGAAGCGCTGGTATTTTTTACTTCCAACGAGCACTATTCACCAGATAGTGATGGACTTTATTCGTAATGGGATGTATGTTTCAATTATTCTGATGGTGGACACACATGGCTAGATCCATCCTGGTGGTAGTGGGGTGTCCAGTAAAAGCACTTTGCCATCTTAGCGTCACACCACAGGTGGTAGGGTAATGTAACCAAATATATTCACTATATTGCAAGATGCGTGGCAACACTCGCCATGCTTGTGGCAAAGTTAATTTAGAGCTCTAACAGGTATGACAGAGCAAGGGAGGGTGTGTGTATATATGTGTGGAACCCAGGAAAAACTCCTCTCGTAAAGGGATCAGGGGCCAACATCTAGATATGTAAACATCATATCTGACACAGTTGTCCGGCCTCTTCTATTTGGATCGATATCTTTAATTAGAATACAGAGTAGCGGTGCGTGATATACAAAATCAACCTTATGACTGATTCCTCATAATCAGACAGAGCCGGTGAGGAAAACCAAGGCTAGAATTTGTCTGCCGGCACCATCTTGAAGGAACCCTGTGAAAACTTGATACTGCCAACCCAACACCCATCCCTTTACCCCTTCCTCCCCCCCTCCTCACGATCCAATAGATGGAACGCTTCTTACGCCCGCAGGAAGCAGCAGAGGCCGTCTCGATAGCATCCGCCATCTATTTTATTTTTTCTTATTCTTATTTTTCAATTTGGTGTCTGGGGAAAGGTCAGGATTAGTTATCGACGTGGCTCTGTCTAAGCCAGAGACAGGGAACCACTGCCGCTGCCATGGGTCCCCTAAAGCCATTTTCCTCAGTCCCAGCAGTAGCCTAATCTGTGTGTAGGTGTGCGAGTGTGCATGCACGAGACTGTGACGGCATCAGTGAGTTTATGGGCCTTTCTGCGCGTGTTCTTAATATGTAGATGCGTATTTAAGTGAGCCCTCACTTGCATTCATATATTCTACCCTACATTATGCTTCGTAGACAAGTCTTCACATTGTGTACAATGTATATGTATCCCCTCACGCGGTTGTATTTGCATGTATTTGCACAAAAATTGAGAGAAGCCGCCCAATGCCTCACTCTGCAACTTAGCATTCCAAATACATTT
Organism: Pelvicachromis taeniatus; assembly: GCA_015108175.1. Classification (NCBI taxonomy): domain Eukaryota; kingdom Metazoa; phylum Chordata; class Actinopteri; order Cichliformes; family Cichlidae; genus Pelvicachromis; species Pelvicachromis taeniatus. The sequence continues at coordinate 73,748 of VURO01039721.1, forward strand.
CAATTCAAGTGCTTCCAAATGTTGTTGTGTACTATTTCAATCAGTCTGTCAACTCACCCGCTGGCTTCGGTCGGTAGTTCTTTAAGTGGCAGAGTCCAGTCCACAAAACTGATTACATTCCACTTTCCTGTAGCATCCTACCTTTCTTCTTTTATCATCTCCCATCCATTCCCAAACTAGCAGTGATTCCCACTGCGAGAGACTGCTGTCTCACAGTCCCAGACCTGTGAAATGATGATAGAGGAGCAGGAGCTCTTTACCCATCAGTCTTTATCTCTCCCTCTTTGCCCTCCACCACTTCCACGGCTGCCGCCGCCACCACCTCTCGTATGCTAGACCGAGTTCTGGTTGTGGTCAGTCTGATGGTGACGGATGTTCCTGGTCGGTCGGGGCTGGGGAGTCCCCCTAAGGTCATCTCAACCCTCACCTCAGCTTGCTGGCCTGCTGGTCCCCCAGCAATGACTCTGTAGGTTAGAGGTCAGAGAGTGATGGAAAAGGTAGAAGAGAGAGAGTGAGAAAAGCGCTGCAATGGGAAAAAGAAAGTTTGCTAAATCCTCCTCTTTAAAGGTTTTGTCTCCTCCGTGTTGCTCTTCTCTGGGAGAATTTAAGCTGCGGGAGTGGTGTGATTTGTTTCATGTCATCAATTTATTTTGAGTAGTGCATTGCATTATTTAGATGATGCTTATCTCACCCTCAGAATTACTATCTTGCGTCGACTGGCACAGAATAGCATCCGTATCTCTTGTGCTCATCAAGGCATCTCATTTATTAACCAAAAGGAATTCTGAGCAGAGGAAGATATGCAAGAATGATTAGACGCTCAAAAATTTGATGCTATCTGTCAGCAGTTGGTTTTTCTTCATCTCTCTGTAGCCGCTAGATCTTTAAAAGACATTAGCCACATACTGTAAGAAATAAATCAAACAAATGGATTAGCAGAGCTAAATAGTTGTCAGGAGCCTCACAAGGCCTTATGAAGACAGATCTGCCTCTTATGGAGGCAATCAGGTATGGAACTTATCATAACAGAAATTAGGAGTGAGACCAATTTTTTATTCCACAACCCCAAGGCTATATTTCCATAAAAACTAATGGCCAAGTATATTACTCAACTATGCTGACTTATGTGCTGGCTCCCCTGTACTTTAAACATACATATATGTGTATATAATTTTAAAATTGTGAAGATTAATGCGGCGCTGCATTCAGAGATAAGGTGGAGAAGGGTAATACGATAGGCTTACTATTAATGTGTGCCGTTGCGCTTGGCATGGGAAAAGCAGTGGAAGCAGCAGTCCATGTTTGTGCCCTCTGAAGAAGGGCTGCATTACAGTATAAACAGATGTGCAGTTCACTTCTGGGGACACAAAACCTCACTTTAAACACTGACACACTGGAGTTTCCTGTTTTGCAAAAAAAACAAAACTGTTATGGTTTTCCTTGTTAGCCGAATATGAGTGGACTTAGTGAGCCATCAGACACATTACATAAATCTTGCATTGCAAATCCAAGAAAAGGACAGAATTCACAATTTTTTATTTTTCTTGTGTCCTGTCTTTCTCCCGTCACCCTCAATCCACTGTGTCAGATGGCTGCTCTTCCTTGAGCCTGGCTCTGCATGAGGTTTCTTCCTGTAAAAAGGGAGTTTTTCCTTCCCACTGTCACCAAGTGCTTTCTCACAGGGCCTCATCTGATTGATGGGGTTTTCTCTGCGTAAATGTCAGGTTACCATATGGCAAATTGTGTTGTGATTTGGTGCTATATAAATAAAACTGAATTGAATTTGAATATGATTGACAAAAGACAGACCAGTGAAATTCTAATGTAGCAGGCTAAAGAAGCTGTTGCTTTAAACTGAACTATAGAATCAGACTAAAAGAAACTGTTAACCACTCATAAGACGTTTTTCTTTTGATATATTATGTAATTTCTGTAATTTTTACCCATTGCAAGTATGTAAAATATTGATTATTGCATCTTTCTTTGCTAAGATGACAAAGAAATGGAGATGTTGGATATGCAGGAGACTACATTATTTTGAAGTGCCTACAAACTACATGAGATTTCACAAATCCCGTATGACACGGCTTAACTAACTCAGCTACATTTTTCTTCTGGAATCCCAGTCGTTTTGCTTTGTGGATACCTATTAGTTTGTGGGATGTAAGTTGTAACCACCGTCACATCATGAGTCTGTTATTACAAATTTTACAAACTCCTGTGAATCCCTACTGTCCACATGTGTTAGTGCAATGACACGATTGGCTCGTAGGTTTTCCTGGTTCAGCTGTTGATAGACTCTTTGGGAACAAGTAAGGATAACAATCAACTTTGCTCTTACAGAATTCTACCTTAAATTTCTATTCACTGCCACGTCTCTCTGTTACATATCTCGATGCAGCCCTAATTGTAGCCGACAGGACCCGGCGTTGTAAATCATAGAAACACCTGATTGTAGTAGCAATTGCCTGTTTGTTCCTGTGTGCAAATTCTAGCAGAGCATAATGAAGTAAATTTCAGACTCTTCTCACTCTGTATAATCACCTCCGGAATGGTTGCCGTTGCACAAGCACCCTCATTTGTATAGTTTACGTTTGTGTACTACATGCTTGGATGCAAATTTCATCGAGCTCGGCATCTGTAACTGGAAGAGGGTGATGATTGTTTTAGAGAGTTAAACTTCAAAAGCTAGACAGGTGGCATGTAAAAATGTCATCACTGTAAAACTCTCCGCACGTGAAAATGGGAAGGGGAGGGAAGGGGGGATAATGCGGGGTGGGGCACAGCACAGCAAGCCAAAAGGCCATTAAAATCTGCGATCATTTATTTCCACTCCTTTGTCTAATCCATCTCTCTGGGGAATGGTTCTGTCCTTATCCACCCAAGGCTACCAATCTATTCTCCTGTCTGTCTCCATGCATCAGAATTAACCTGTGAAACAGTCAGACATGCTCTCTTTCTCTTTTACCCCTTTCTCTTCTTCAGTCGCTGTCTCTCGTTGGCTCAACCCCCTTTCCTGATTTGTTTCCTTTTATCTCTCCTCTTACTCATTCCCATAGTCTGTGATTGCGCCACTGTCTTCTTGTTCTCACCTTTCCCTTCCTTTCCCTACCCAACACCTGTCCCCCCCCCCCCCCCCCC